>CAUYPK010108516.1:0-39979 GCA_963574355.1 Loris lydekkerianus | reverse complement strand
CTTCTACACTGCTGGTGGGAATGCACACTAATACCTTCCTTCTGGAAGGATGTTTGGAGAATACTTAGAGACCTAAAAATAGATCTGCTATTCGATCCTATAATTCCTTTACTAGGTTTATACCCAGAAGACCAAAAGTCACAATATAACAAAGACATCTGTACCAGAATGATTATTGCAGCCCAATTCATAATTGCTAAGTCATGGAAGAAGCCCAAGTGTCCATCGACCCACCAATGGACTAGCAAATTGTGGTACATGTATACCATGGAATATTATGCATACTTAAAGAAAGATGGAGACTTTACCTCTTTCATGTTTACATGGATGGAGCTGGAACATATTCTTCTTAGCAACATATCTGAGGAATGGAAGAAAAAGTATCCAATGTACTTAGCTCTACTATGAAGCTAAATTATAGCTTTCACATGAAGGCTATAACCCAACTACAGCACAAGACTATGGGGAAAGGGCCAAGGAAGGGGAAGGGAAGGAGGAGCTTTCAGTGGAGGGAGGGTAATGGGTGGGGCCACATCTATGGTGCATCTTAGAATGGGTACAGGTGAAACTAAATGCAGAATACAAATGCCTACATACAGTAACTAAGAAAATGCCATGAAGGCTACATTGAACAGTTTGATGAGAATATTTCAGATTGTATATGAATCCCGCACATTGTACCCCTTGATTGCACTAATGTACACAGCTATGATTTAATAATAAAAATAAATAAATTAAAAAAAGAAATATTTGTACTGTTTTAGAAATAGCATGTTTTTCACACATATTTTAGAATAGAGCATTTGAAGTAAGCAATAAAACTCTTAGTAAACTATGATTCTCCCAACCAACTCAAATTTATACTTAAGTTAAAAGTATAAGTTAAAAGTTGAAATGTTTAAAAACAAAATAGGTTTGTACCCAGGTGAGGCCAGCTAAACAACAATGACAAATGCAACAAAAAAATAGCTGGGTGTTGTAGTGGGTGCCTGTAGTGCCAGCTACTTGGGAGGCTGAGGCAAGAGAATTGTTTAAGCCCAAGAGTATGAAGTTGCTATGAGCTGTGATGCCATAGCACTCTACCAAGGGTGACATGATGAGACTCTGTCTCAAAAAAAAAAAAAAAATACAACTAAAACTCTATATGAACAAGTTAGACTGATTTAATAAGCAAGTCAATTTAATAAAAGTAAATTGGAAGCTTTGAATCAAACAATGATTTGCTATGTTTGGTATGAAAAATATTGTTTAATTGAGCTTTAATTTAATATAATTTAATCTGAACTTAAATGATCTCAAAGCTATGGATATTAAATTAAAAATTGAGCATGGCATTTAGAGAATTTCCAATTTTGAAATTTATACTGAAATATTATTTATGTAACATATATAACATTTCAGAATCTTTCATTTTAAAGTTTAGAAAAGTATATATTTATTATAGAAAGTGTGAAACAGAAAAATATAATGAAAACTAAATTAAGTTAAAAACAAATTTGTCCTTGGTTCAAAAACAGCCTTGTTGACATTTTTATATATTCTCTAACTAGAGTACGCTGAGGCAATTATTACTTAATGTTAAAAGGAAATAATAGGTTTAATACTCTAACATAATGCTCTCTTATTATAAATTATGTTTAATTTTTCCCTTTGGTTGTGGGTAATTATTAACTTAGCATTTTTCTTCATTACTTTCTTAACTCCTTCTTCTTTGAATTGTTGCATGAAAAATATTGCTTCTTATTTAAACTATAAGGCTTTCTGTTTGAGGCAGTTTATAATGTTCCTAATTAGAGGAACTCTTGTTTTTAAAACTGCATTTGGTGATGAAAATATTTCCAGTTGTATATAAAACCAGCACATGGTACCCCATGATTGCATTAATGTACATAGCTATGATTCAATTAAAAAAAAAAAAAGAAGAAGATACTTGTAAAGGAAAAAAAAACAAACAAACTGCATTTGGAAGTTGCTATTAAAATCAGGAATTATTTATACAAATGTGCCTTCACTAGCTAGTGCTTCACTAGCTCCTTGTTTTAACAAGTAGCATCTAATAAGAAAGATGGCAAAAGTTGAAACTCTTGATGATGGTTTAGGTGGCATATTCTATAGACACAAAATGTCTATACACTCAAGTGTGAGCTTTGAGATTAGATTTACTTTTTCTTCTTGCCAAAGGTATGTATGCAAGAAGTTCATGACCAGAAAAATTTTGAGGGACAGAGAAATGAGACTACAAAACCTAGTACAATTCCACTCTAAAGAAATAGTTTCCTGTGAAGGTTGATGTCACAGGTGTCATAGTGCCGGTGCTGTAGAGTGAGCGGCTTTGGGTGTTAGAGTGGGTGAAAGAGCTGACGGTCAACTTCCTGTTTGAATATACTTCTGAAATGACTAAAGACTTACACTGGCAATTAGAAGGGACAGAAGATGCCTTTTGTCATAGATCATAAGAGATTATATAACACAGAAACACATTACAAAAACATTTTCTTAAAAAAGTCATATTTTCAGTAAAATAGACTTCCTCACCCTGTAAGCATTTTTTATATTAGTATGTATAGGCAAAGAGTTTGAGTATTTGAGATATTTGCATTGGAAAAAATAAAAATAGTTGGAGTTTTAAAGATTAGGTAAAGAGAGAGAGAGAGGGAGAGAGAGAAATCTTGGAATCAGAGAAAAACACATTGTGATATGGAAAGAGCATGAGCTTTACTTTCACATGAGCTTGACTGGGTTTCATTTTTGGTTGAATCCAGTAATAATTTTGGGAATTTCTGTAGTTTCTATTTTCTTCAACTGTAAAATAGGTATGTTTTTTCAACCCTCATTTATGAAGCTGTTAGTATGTATCAAGCACTATGTCAAATTCCTTACATTTTCATCTTGATTATTAATTATTGGAGGTCCCACTGTCTACTAAAGCAAGTATAATTGTCTCCACTTTATTTTTTTAATTTTTATTTATTATTTTATTTTTATTTTTATTAAATCATAGCTGTGTACATTAATGCGATCATGGGGTCTCCACTTTATAGAGAGAAGTTAGGCTCAGGAAAATTAGAAACTTACGCATCTTACATAGTCAATAAATGGCAAACTCAGGTCTGTTAGTGTTCTTTAACCACAATGCCATCCTATCCTCCCAATGGTAGCAGCTATCTTAAAATATATATTTTAAATTAATAATTCAAATGTTTTATTCCATGATAGTTGAGTTAGCTCTGCTCTTTTCAGGAAGTGCCAGCAAGTGAATATCAGCTGGTATAATGTTTTCACAGCTGTCTTAGTAGGTTTTCTCCTGTTATAACAAGATGCCACACACTGGATAATGGATTAATAAATTTGTTAGGGTTGTGGTTCTGAAGCCTGAGAAGTCCAAGAGCATGGCACTGGAATCCAGTAAGGAGCATTCCAGGGTGGAAGAGTAGAAGATGGAATGTCAAAAAAGAGAGAAAAGGGGATCCAAACTCCTTCAATAACTAACCTGCTCCCATTATGATGACATTATTCCATTCATGAAAGTGAAACCCTCATGACCCCATCACTTCCCAAAGGTCTTGCTTCTCAATACTGTGACAGTAGCAATTAAATATCTTTTTTTTTTTTTTTTTTTAATTTCCAAAACTTCAGGGAGGACAAGTACTTTTTTGTTATGTGGATAAATTTTATCATGCTGAAGTCAGGGCTTTCAGGGGTAACTGTCACCAGAATCCTGTATATTGTACCTAATAGGTAGATTTTTATCCCTGACATCCCCTCCCATCCTCCCCCTTTCTTAGTTTCCAATGTCCACTACAGCTTTTTATGACCTATGTATTGTTGTTTAGTTCCTAAGTTCCATTTCACTTAGGATAATGGTTTCTACTTCCATCCAAGGTACTGCAAGAGACAGACATTTCATTCCTTTTTATGGCTGAGTAGTACTCCATGTGTGTGTATGCATGTGTGCATATACAGAGGATACCAAAAAGCATGCACACATTTTAATAAAGGAAAAAACTGTATTAAAATTGTGATACTCATTTTGTTGTTTTGTATATTGTATCTTGTATCTCTTTTAATTGCAGAAGTCGATCAGGACTTGAGTATTATGATTTCAATAAAACTTTTCCTTTTCTTAAAATGTGTACATATATTTTTGGCAATGTGTGTATGTGTGTTTAGCAATCACATTTCTTTATCCTTTCATCAGTTGATGGACACTTAGGTTGGATCCATATCTTTGAAATTGTGAATTGTGCTACGATAAACATTCAAGTGCAGGTGTTTTTTTTTAATAAAATGATTTCTGTTCCTTTGGGTAGATACCCAGTAGTGGGATTGCTGGATTGAATTAGTAGGTCTACTTTTAGTTCTTTGAGGAGTCTCCATAACTGCTTTCCAAAGCAGTTGTACTAGTTTACATTTCCACCAACTGTGTATAAGCATTCCCTTTTAATTACAACTGCACCATCTATTGTTTTCTGACTTTTTAATAATGTTGATTCTTTTTTGTTTCTCCCAACTCATTCATCAGTCAAAGTAATGGTGATTCTGATAAGGGAAAGCTGGTATCTCTTTTAATTTGCATTTCCCTGGTAACTAGTGATGTTGTCTATCTTCTTTTGGAAAGAATCTGTTCATGTCTTTTGGCAATTAAATTTTGACATGAGTTTTTAAAATTTTATTTCAATAGATTTATGAGGTAATGGTCTGTTATTACATGGATGAGTTATATAATGGTGAACTCTGGACCTTTATAGTTTACCCTCATCACCCTAATAGTGTACATTGTATCCAATAGGTAATTTTCATCTCTTGCACCCTCTACCTCTCCCTTCTTGTGAGTTTCATTTTGTTCATTATACCACTTCAACATAAATTTGGCTGGGAATATTCAAGCCAACAGCAACAGCCTTTACGGAGTTTATCTTCCAACAAAGTATTTGACTCCATGATACTCTTTCCTCCTCTCAAAAGTGCTTAGTCATATAAGTTACTTACACTCTGAGAAGGGATATAAACTTGGAGTTTGCAGAAAGATTTATAAATACCCTGGCAATAGCTGGAGAAATTTGTAACAATCACACAGTGATCAGGAATTAACTATTTTGATTACAAGTCATACTGGCTTTACATTCAGAGAGGACTTGATTTAAATAGGAAATCAATGTCACATGAAGAAAAGGCTGCCTGGGCATCAAGTAGAAATTACTGCATAATTTATTTCTCTCGTTATAATACAACTAGAATGATCTAAGGAGTTAGAGGAGAGTGGCAAAATTGTTCCTAACGTGTTGAGACTGAAAGAGTCTTTGTTCCTCACAGTTATAGCATATTAGATGCAAAAGAAATTCAAGATAAAATATTAAATATAAATAAACTAAATATTATGTATAATTTTAATATTCAACATTTATACAATTTTTAAAATTTTCATTTTAGCCAATGGTAAGATGTTGCATGTTCAGGTTTTTTGAAGGGTGTTACTTTTTATTTTAAATTTTAAATTATTGAGTACAGATAGTTGCATATGTTTATAAATATATGTGATGTTTTGATATAGTCACAGGATGTGTATTCATCAGATCAGAGTAATTGGGGATTCACCACTTCAAGCATTTATCATTTCTTTATGTTAGGAATATTCTAATTCCACTCTTTTAGTTATTTTAAAGTATATTCTAGCTTATTGTCAATTCTAGTCACTTTTGTTGTGCTAACAAATATTGCTCGTTCTGTCTAACTATCTAACTATATCTTTGTACCTGTTAACCATCCCCACTTTATTCCCCCCTCTCTGCTACTCTTTTCAGCCTCTAGTTACCATCACTCTACTCTGTCTCCATGAGAGCAATGGTTTTAATACTTAGATCCCACATATGAGTGAGAATATAGCATGTCTAGTTTAGTTCAACAATCACGAGTGCTTAATATAGAAGAAACAAGGATTTATATATATCCAAAAATAAAGACATGGCTTCCCCTGTCCCTCAGGGTAAAGGGAGCTCTCTTCCTAGCTGGTGGACAGACTTGATTACAGATTATTCAATATGCTGGGTGCAATAACTGCTGAGCTAAGAGAGGGCATGAGGAAATAAGGACTCTGCCTGCATGCTTGAATGTTCATCACTGTTTTCAAATTTTAAATGCACAGCACTTCTCAAACTGTTGCTTTTAAGGAATCAGGTACACAAAAACAGAGGGCCTTCCTACAAAGAAAATAGTATTAGGGAAAGTCTCAAGGCCAATAGGGAGATTATACTCATAGACAAGAAACACAGTCAAATGAATAACTGGAGGACTTGTAATTCAGAAGTGATGATGTACAATACATTTACTTTAGCAACTATTTTTACTTTGTGTACTTCATTAAGAGAAACTGAGCTAAATTTTAGGGTTTTTTCTTACAATAAAATTAATATATTTTCTCTTTGGAAAAGACAGAAGAATAAGAATAAAAATCACTCATAACTTCTTTACCTAGTGATGAACAGAGTTAAAATTTGCTGTAATAGTGTTTTAATATCTTTACATTTTCATATAAATAAAATAATCACAAACCTATGGCCATTTCATAAATGTTGCTTTGTGGTCTGCTTTTTTCACTTAATTTCATTATGGAGATTTTTCCTTTTCAGTATGTGGCACAGTATTTTTAAAGGCAGCATAATATTTCATTGTAAGGATGTACATAAACCTTAATTTATTTGGTCAATTATGGGCATTTAGGTTACTTTCACTTTTCTACTTTTATGAATAATTCTGGACTAAAAAGGCATGTACATATGGCTTTGCATATGGCCATAATTATTTTCCAGGGTAAAATCCTAGAAGTAGAACTGCTTTTGATATAGATTTGTAAATTTCCTCTAAACTACAAATCAAATTATACTTAATAAGCCTTTTTTTATACCTGCAGTCCCAATCCTGGCCAACCTTAGTAATTAGTATTTAAACCTTTGTAAGTTTAATACATAAAAATTATATTTTATTAGCTTTGAGTATTTTATCATGCTAAATACTTTCTTAAGTTTATTGGCAGTAATTTTTGAATTATAGAAATGAAGGCTGAGTGTGGTGTCTCATGCTTGTAATCTTAGCACTTTGAGAGTCTGAGGCAGAAGGAATGGATCATTTGAGGCCAGGAGTTTGAGACCAGCCTGCGCAACAGAGGGAAACACATATCTACAAAAATTTAAAAAAGTAGCCAGGCATATGTGCCTGTAGTCCCAGCTACTTGGGAAGCTGAGGTGAAAGGATTACTTGAGCCCAGGAATTTGAGGTTGTAAGTTCACGAAGAGCTGTGGTCATACTACTATACTATACTATAATATATATACATACATGTGCATATGTATGTGTGCATATACATAAAGAATTGTGATTGGAAATCTTAAGGACTATGTGAGTTATGTGGTTCTTCATTGACTTTTTCAATTCATTACTAATTTTCTAATATTTACACCATTTTTATTAACATACACGATTTAGTTCTGCATTGCATAAACTTCCTTTACATTAGAAATAAAGTAGCTATTTCCATCCACCTTCAAATCCTCTGAATCTATATTCTTGCTTTAGACATGAAACCACAGGCCAAGTTTCGTTTCTCATTTGCAACTTTTCCACTTGTGTTGTCAGCTTTGGTTTTGCTCTACCCTGAGGGTAAGAGGGCGTCTCATTAAATCACTGTTTGTCTGGAGTAATCTACTTTGCTTTGCATATCTTTTTTAGTTTGTCTTTTGAAAATAAACGCAAACCTAATATTGTTCAAGATGTGGTCTTGTGTTTAAAATAATCTTTTGAGTCTAAAAATCTTTATTTAAATTTCTGATGAATATGAGGGTACAAATAATTAGGTTACATTGTGTGCATTTGTTAGGTAAAGTCCAAGTTATAGTTGAGCCCTTCACCCAGGCGGTGTGCCTTACACCGTTACATTGTGCCCATTAGGTGAGAGCTTACCAATCCCCCTTCCTCCTCCCCACTCCCTCCTCATGGACAATGACAACATGTTCACTTTTAGATGCTAATGTGGAGACTTCTTTAAGGAAATATAACAATATTAAGGAAATAACCATATCAAAATGGCAGTTACAGGAAGTGGTTTGTATGTAAATTAAGTATTAGAAAAGACCAAAGAAAATTATTTGACTTGTAATTCTTTTTAATGTATCAGGCTCTTGTTGGGTATCAATAATTCATTCTTTGATTCAAAAATAAGTGACTATGTAGATTATAAATTCTGTGAAAAAGCAAATTCTATTTCTGCCTCTTTAAACCCTGTAGAGTCTAATAAAGTGATACACATATATAACTATATATTTCCATTGAGTAGTTGATTGTGGAGCAGGCTATTCAAACTCTTGATAGGAAATTTTAATTAGTTTATGTGTTTTTTTATAATTGCTGATGTATTTAAACTATATATGCTATTTTTTTGTGTTTTCTCTTTGCTATGTTTTTTCTTTTCTTTCTTTTCTCTTTTTTATAGTTTTTCTTTTATGGGAAGATGCAAAATAGGCATATTAAGCTCAAGTACTTTAGTCTGAATATTAGTAACAAAATTCAATAGACGCTTATTAGCTACAATTGTACACAGTTTGCATATTTGTGTGTATAAGAAAATGAAAGAGGTTTTGTAAGTGTGTGACTGTAATATGTCTGCTTTAGAATCTACCAGTTATAATAAGGAGATTTAACAAAATTTTATGGCTACTATGATGCATTGTGTACAATAGAAACTTTGCATTTGTAGGTTATGTTTGCGATTTTGACTGTTTTCAAGGAACTCCACTGGTTTATGACATAAAAAGTGTAGGTTTAAACCACTGACCTACAATGGGATGATAAATGAATGAGTCACTTAGCTAGTTAGGATTGATATCTCATTTCAGCTTCATTTTCTATACATCATTCAGTAGCTCTGAAAACATTACACTTTGCTAAATTTGTATGGAGCAGATCACATGCTATGCTGGAGTTGACAGATTTAGGGATTTGTGAAGGTTTTGCAGTGGGCAGGTATTAAATACAAAGGGTCTATACTCTTCTCTAAACAAGGATATTTATATCTTGTTTGGAGATCAAATATCGCAAGAATATTTTATATCTTGTGATAAATATCACAATCATATTTTATATCTTCTGCTTTGTATATAATTAAGAGCAAATGGGAGTGCAATTATAGACAGATCATAAATATGCCAGCAAGGAGAACTTTTTATATTTTATTTTGAGTTAATGGTAACATACAAATGAAATCTTTCTAATCAGAATTAATAGGACCCTGCAAACAAAAGTGTTAAATCAATATTAACATGCATAAGGTACTCATAGTTAATCCCTAACTCTCATTAATGCAGGAGTAAGAGAAAACTAACTAATTACTATTTTTATTTAATTGCAAATAAGAAAACCACTGAATAATGTCAGACTAAATACATCCTTTACTAGGTTTGAAGAGAATTATAATTTAGGGCTGGACACAGTGGCTCACGCCTGTTATCCTAGCACTCTTGGAGGCCAAGGTGGGTGGATTGCCTGAGCTCATGGGTTCAAGACCAACCTGAGCAAGAGCAAGAACCCTGTCTCTAAAAATAGCTGGGGGTTGTGGCGGGTACCTGTAGTCCCAGCTACTTGGGAGGCCGAGGCAAGAGAATTGCTTGAGCTCAAGTGTTTGAGCTTGCTGTGAGCTATGACACCATGGCATGCTACCAAGGGTGACAAAGTAAGACTCTGTCTCAAAAAAAAACAAAAAATTATATGAACATTGCATTATAAAGCCTTATATGGACTGGACTGCTTGCCTTTGGATCTTAGAAATTTGGTACTTATATATACAAAATCCAAAGATTTGTTTAATAGTGTCTGCCAAGTAACAGAGTGGGCTTCTTCCCACTTTTAGGTTAATAAATTTACATTTCATTTGTAAGTTTGTATTTTATTGAGACTTAACCCATCAGAAAAACCTTGGTTAATAGTTTGTGACTTTCATGTTTAAATTAGGCTTTTTTAAAATTTTATGTTTTGTGTTTGATGCTGTAATTTATCTTATGATAAATTTCCCATTATCAAATACATTTAGGACATACAGCTCTATTAAGGAAACGACAAAGAGAATAGGAACTGACAAGTGCAGCTCATCCTAGGGTGAAATTTTTACATTTGCAGTGTAAAATCAGGTAACCAGTATAGTTGTCTATCCCTGTATACTTATATTAAAGTCTAGTCATAAGCATTTATTCCTTAAATTGATAAAAACAATGTTGACTCAATGAAAATAAGTTTAAATGAGAACAGGTTTTTACAGGGGTTAATTCAAGCCACCTCACCCTTTGCGGAGAGCAGAAGGGAGCCTGCTGCAACCAGTACCACTGGCACTATTTTGAAAGTTAGGGTGACCCTCTTGCTTTGTTTACCGATGTCCCCTTTCTTTATAATGGGGCTTGCGAGCAGGCTACACCAGTGTCTGGTTTTAAAAGTAAATTTGTAATTCTTTTAGCATTGCCTGGCTTTTGTGAATGAACTGCAGGCAAACCAAGCCTTACTGTTCTCTGTGGGCACTCACAGTTGACAAGTCATTTCTCCCTTCTGAGATCACTAGGGAGAACAGAGAGTGATTCGGGGAGTCAGGCTGAATCATAGAGGGAGATTTCTTTCACTCATCTTACCATCATACTGTGCATTTCTGCATCTATTTAAAAATTAACTTGTGACCCCTAGTAATAGCCTTCTCTCAGTCACGCACATAGCTTCCTTTTAGGATCGTTACTACAACCTATGTTCAGCACAGAAGTCATTTTGACTTGCTAGAGGGGATCGAGTAAAGGACTCCCAGGAATATCAGGTTAGCTTTAATCTTTCGGTACAGCCCAAATGGGTAAAGTAAATGTGTGCTTGCAACTATGTGGGCTGTGAGAATTTTTATTTCATCTTATTTTATTTTATTTTATTTTATTTTATTTTATTTTATTTTATTTTATTTTATTTTATTTTATTTATTTTATTTTATTTTACTTTTTGGAGACAGAGTCTCACTTTGTCACCCTCAGTAGAGTGCTATGGCTTCATAGCTCACAGCAACTGCAAAGTAACTCTTGGGCTCAAGTTATCCTCCTGCCTCGGCCTCCTGAGGAATTGGGACTACAGGCGCTGGCCACAGTGCCTGGCTAATTTTTCCTTTTTTTTTTTTTTTAAGTAGAGATGGGGTTTTAGTCTTGCTCAGGCTGGTCTTGGAACTCCTGAGCTCAAGGGATTCATCCGCCTTGGGCTCCCAGAGGGCTAGGATTACAAGTGTGAGCCACTGCACTGGCCTAGGATTTTTGTTTTAAAATTAAAATATAAGTTATTGAACAACACTTTATCCAGCATGAAATGGAGAGCTTTTCTGGGGTAAGTTCAAGAAAAGTTACTTGTGAAATGCTTGGAAGAACAACTATCTACCTATATTTGTATTTGGCAGGAGTTTTGACTGTGTAGGTAAAAACAAAAAATAATGTAAATCTGTAGTGATTTCCTCATACATTTACTCTGGCTTGCTACGTTTTGTTTTATTTTTCTAACTTTGGATACAAGTCCTGAAAGTCATGATTGTGTTGACTTCATGGATGTCAGGTTAATTTTCTGGAAATACTTTGCAATATGTGTTTACTTGTTCTTTAATGACATTAAATCACCACAAACTAGCCCTTTGTGTAATTTAATTGGGATAATAAAAATCTTGAAAAATTACAAATATATATGTATGCTTTTACATATATTTGTGTCTACATTTGTATGTAAATATTTCCATATTACGAATAGGAAAATAAGGTTTTAAAAATATACAAAATGACACAGAACTAAATAATTTTTAATACATTTTTAATGCTATTATAATGTATATTATATTTCATATCAGAGGAATCCATGTTCAGCAATAACATACTATCTGAATCAAGCTTTGAACTTTTCTGCCCTTGTTATATTAGCTATAAAATTGTGTACGTTTCCTTCCACAATTGGTACATTATGAATATAAAATATACTAAGGTTTTCTTAAGACATATAATTTCGCATATCTAAAATATTAAAAGTCCAACAATAGTTTTTTAATTTGGTCTTATTTTAAATATTCTCAGCAAAAACTAAAGGAATAAAACAGAAGTAAGCAGTATCCTTAGTATTTTTTAAATGACAATGACTAGGTATTATCTGATATTCCTAAAGCACCATTCAATAATTAACAATAGAGATTTAATTGCTTTATATGGCAAGTTTTTCCTCAGTATTAAAAAAAGTTATTTGTTCTTACAATATCTTTGAGAACTCTATCTATAGACATAGATACTACTGAGTACATTTAGGTATAAAAAAATTATAAAATGACTTTCTCAATGTCCCAACATTAAGGTTGAAGTTAAAACTAATAACCCTAGTTTTTTCATTTCCCAACAAATACTTTAGCTGATTGATTCAGCTATATTTTAAAGGCAATATTTCTTAAAGGCACTAACTTTCATGGTGAGAAATAGTGCTTTGTTAATTTGGTTTAAAGAAAAACATGTCTTCTACCTTCTGTATTTTGTTTTTGTTTACCCTTTGGAGATATATTCAATTACTTTAAATATAGTTTTGAAGTTTCCCAAAAAGCTTTATTTGTTATGTTTTACAGTCTTTTCCTACAACCATGATAATTTATTAAAATATTATTAGAATATTAATATTAACTAATATGAATGTGTTGTTATAAATTAATACTTATAGTATATAATGCTTATAAAGGAAAATCATATTTTTACTTAATAAAGTTTAAGAGAAAAAACAAATTAATCAATTGGTAAAACCAAAAACTGTACTTCCAGTTTCTAAATAGGTTATATTATGAGATGTCCGATATCTGAGATTTCTCTTAATACGAAAGATACATATGATGAAATTAAATTACCTAGTCTTTGAAAAGATCCTAAGCTTTTTCTGATTTTCAAGTCTAACATTTAGGAGTAAGTTAGGTCAACAGTAGGAATAAAAAAACATAACCAACTTTCTCTTGATCAAAAGATGTTTACAATATAGCATGTTTACTGCTACAAAACCTTTTGTGATTGCCACTAATCACATATTTTTCACTTCAAAGTGTTTGGACAGAATATAGGTACAAATTGACTCAATAAATATTTATTAGGTGTAAAAATTCAGGAAAGTGTCCAGGTTTGGAAAAATGTATAGAAAATACTAGTAACATCTTTGTTATAGATACTTAATTTGGCTGAATGCAGAGCATTCTGTCTCCCTGTTTTAGTAGATTGCATCTTGAAATGATGTGCACCAAGCAAATGACGCTATAGGGAATGTGAACACTAACATTTTAATTAAAATATGAAAGATAATCTGCCTGGGGGTGGAGCTAAGCATTTGATGAGCCCCAATTATATTAGTAGCAACATTTGTATTTGATAACTAGATAACTAGGTAATTGAAAACATGTAATTAAAGCAAACTCAAATCCTAATTTAGAAGGCAATGAAAACAAAAGAGCATAGTAAAATCCTACTAAAAAGCACTTGCTACACTGTAAAAATGAGATAAATTTCTACCAACATATCTTATAAGGCAGAGGCCAACCCTTGTCCTATGCTTGTGTTAAAACTAGAAGATCAAGTGATAAAGTAAGTCCCAAATCATAAGCACAACATAAAATGAATTTACCCACATGACCTTTTGCCAGTCCAAAGCAGTTGTGAATGGACATAGGATAACAAGGTTGGAAGTTGATGAAGAATCACTGTACAAAGCTTTTAAGATTAAGGACAGAAAGCAGCTTAATAACTCAGGAACAATTAATGACACAATGTAGGTATATTGTATTTGGGGGACCTGAATTGTCACTACATTTCATACTAGAAGAAAGTGGGTAGAATTTTTTAAATGTAGTCCAGTATGAAGTCTAATAGAGAAAATGTAGTTACCATGATTCTTGAGACCCTTACGCATATTAATAATCATTAAGAAAGGAACTGGTTCAAGCAGAAGCCTTTATCTAGGAGTTCAAGGACAGATGGGAACTATATTTCGTCTGGTGGACTTCATGGCAAGGGTCAAATAAGGCTGCTCAGCTGAGAAAATGACATGTGGCCTAACTGTATCACACAGAGACATTTCAATCCTCTCTTTAAAAAATTAATTTTCCCTGTATTCATGAAGCAAATGAATCCTATCATTAATACTTTCCTTCTTTCTTTGTTGCTGATAAATTTAACTTCCCAACCCACCAACAGAGCTTGAAAATGTCACAGTTCCTTTCAGAGTGACACAGACCTCTTCCTTCTCCTGGTAGAATCCTCTACATGAATGAAGTTGGAGAGGGCCTTAGTGAGGTGACTATCTGATGTCTCAATGCTGCTCCCAGAGTCATAGTTCTTCAGACAGGGGCACAAGCAGTGCACTATGGCCCTGCGGATGTAGCTGTCAAAGACATAGTAAATGAAAGGGTTGACACAGCTGTTGGCAAATGCCAAGGGTCCCGTCACCTCCATGCCCAGCTGAAGAACAGGTGAGGAAAAGGAGGGTTCTTGCTGCAACCCAGAGACAATGGCGAGGAGCTTGAACATATTAAAGGGCAGCCAGGAGATGACAAATGCTGCCACAACGATAAAGATGATCTTTATGGATTTCTTCAGCTTTTTGTTATGCTTTCCTGACTGCTGATAGTGGGCGCATAGCTTCCTTGTGATGCAACAGTAGCAGGTCACAATGCTCAGCAAGGGGACAAAAAAGGTGAAAATTAAGGCCACCAGGGCCCACATCAGTTTCACTGAGGTTGCTTTTTTCTCTGCACAGTATAGCTTATCACCACTCAGCCTGAGCTCCCTAGACAGAAGGGTGGGCAGGCCCAGGAGGCCGGAGACAAACCAGATGCTGGCGCAGACCCCTTGGGCGCAGTCCCTCCTTCTGAACTTCCTGGACGCGGCTGGGTGCACGATGGCCAGGTAGCGGTCCACGCTCATGCCCGTGAGCAGGAACACGCTGCAATGCATGTTGACCGAGATGACATAGGAGCTGCCTTTGCACAGGAAGGAGCCCGTCCTCCACAGGCCTAAAGACGCTTCTTTATCCACCCACAGGGGCAACGTGACAAGGAAAACGAAGTCGGAGGCAGCCAGGTTGATGATAAAGATGTCGATGAGCCTTCGGCTACCCTGTTTGAAATGCAACGCGCCCATGAGCACGAGGTTCCCCAGCACTCCCATCAGGAACACGGCCGTGTAGAAGACGGGAAGTAAGATGGAGGTGTAAGGAACGTGGGGGCGCGTCTCCTGGAGGTCAGGGTTTGGGCTTGTAGCATAGGAATAATCCAAATAAAGCGAGGCCGCTTCTGGGTCCATCACTAAAGGTCAGGTGCCAGATCTGGTAAGTTTCCTTACTCTGAAGTTGTAGTCTGAATTTTAGAAATCTCAAGGAGCTTCTTTATACAGTTTCTGCCTCTCTCCTCTCTCCTCCCTCTCTCTCTTCTCCCTTTAGAGATCTTGGACAAATAAGAAAACAGGGGTTTAAAAATGCAGTTTCTACCAGTCCTCAGGAAGGGCCCCCAGGAACACCGCTCTGACTGGCTTTGGGTGGTTGTGGTTGTGGTTTTCTTTATTTGCATTTGCCCATGAACCCGAGGTGCTTTTTGACTTTTTTCTTCGAGATATTCAATCTGTTTTTTTAAGTCCAGAAATAAATAAATTGTTTTTCTCACCTTCTTTTGAGACTTCCACTGCTTTTCTGACACTGAGATTCCGTTTGATCTGGCCTCTGTTTCATGTATGACAGTTTTATTTTTAGAGCTGTGAGGCAATGATGGTGAGATACTCTTCATTTGCTTCATTGGTGAAATATGAAGAAATTAGTTTCTCCTTGTGTAACGAGTGAATTGACATTTTTTCAAATCAAACCACTCACATCTAGGGCAAACAGCATGATTCCAATTAGGGCATGAAATTCTTGCCATTTATCTGGTTCTTTCATTTCATACATAACTGACCCTGTCTGGTTCAGTAAGTTTTAAAAAATCCTCCAAAGGCTGGGACTGTGTCTGGAGCTTTTATTATTATTGTTTTAAATTTTCTACTACAACCAGCACAGCATCTTACACGTAGTTGATGCCTTGGAAATGTTAGTTCATTAGATTTGTTTTTGTTATCCAATATAATAGTGGGAATGAATTCAGTAGGGTCCAACTGCAAGCACTGTTGTTAGGAATCTTACAAACACAGATTTAAAAAATCGCACACTGCTGTTTTTACCCTCTTATCTGCTAGTAATTCCACCCATGAAGCTCCCTTTTGTTAGAGTTAGCATCCTGGGGTAGGAGATTTTCTCCTTACTAACTCCTTTACAGCCATCCCTCTTCAGTGTCTGGATGCCTTCTGATCTTCTTTTCATTATTTGGTACCTTGGTAGCAGTGACATATTAGCATTTGAACTGTGGCTTTTTGCTAAGTACCTGCATACATCAATGAATTTACTTTGGGAATTACTGACCAGGCAGCAAACACACCAGCATAGGCACTCCAATAGGAAGATTTTGATATATTCGAAGCACTTGGGAAACAGGCTAAAACAGAGAGACTTCCCTCACATTTTTTCTCATACATTTCCTTTTATATTATGAAGACCATAGGAAAATATAGCAAGTTTTGAAACTGATTCCATTTATTTCAATTCTTTACTGGCCAGGCTCTCTCACACTCTTTTTCTCTCCTTTGTTCTGTCTCATTTAATTTTCAAAATTCCAGTTTCAGGTTGATATTACTATTATATAGAAAAATGTGTGGCTATAGATGAAAATACAGTTGTTAAACATTTGAAGTCCTTCCTGCTGAACTTTTATCTCTTCAGTAATGAATACATTGAAGAGAAGGATCCTACTTGTACTCTCTTCTCTCTCCCTCCTGATGTGCTCTAAGGTCACCTCAGTCTCTGGCCTTTACACGAGTCAAGGTCAGAGAAGGACAAACATGCCCCTGACCAGGGACAGTCCCAGGAAGTTATTCAGGACTTGGTTTCTGGGCCTGGACCTGCTCTCTTCTGTGTCCCTGACTGCTCAGCACTAGTCGTTTAATTTCACAGGGGCATATCCTTCACTAAATATAGTTTGCAGATCAGAGAAACTAATTAACAGCTTTGACATTTCTGGGACAGAAATCATTCCCTCTGGGTAAGCCTTATTATTTAATAGAATGATTCATTTTGTCAAATAATTTGAAATAGGAAAATATTTACTTGAAAAGGATTAAATGGAATATTTAAACACATCATCTGTATGTGTATGTATTGTATGTATGTGATATGTGTTAAGGTACTAATCATATATATTCTTTATTTGTAATTTTACTTTAATTTTAATATTAGAATTTTGTGCTCTGTAATCAGAAGTTCTTTTGGCACTTGAGAAAATAAGGTTGATTCTAGGTTTAAAGTTTTTTTTTCTTTTTTGTGAGACAAAGTCTCACTTTATTGCTGTTAGTAGAGTGCCACGGTGTCAGAGCTCACAGCAACCTGAAACTCTTGGGCTCAAGCGATCTTCTTGCCTCAGCCTTCCAAGTAGCTGGGACAATAGGTTTCAGGCACAATGCCTGGCTGGTCTCGAACTCCTGAGCTCAGCCAATCCACCCTCCCCAGTCTCCCAGATTGCTAGGATTACAGGTGTGAGCCACCATACTCTGCCTAATTTTTTTTTTTCTTAATTCTTAGATATGCCTCAAGAACTCAACATAGAACTGTTATAAAAAATGAAAATGAGATAATGCTCACACTCTAAAGATAAACATTTGGTTGTACTTTCATTCTGTAGACCTTAAATTTTCTCTGAAATATCAAAAGTTGTAAACAATCTCAAATAAATTTGATTTCCTTAGCAAACTACTGAAGCATCTATAGACTAAATAGTTTCCTTTATCATATGTGTATATGGCCATTTTGAAATGTTGTATTAAGGGTAGAATGCTACAATATGAAAATATCCAGCATGAATCAACAGTATCTTGGGATCCAAATTAGAAAAAGTGTTAAATGTTTTAAGCCATAAAAGGAATGCATAGCATAGTACGAGGATTTTAATATCTCAGGGTATAAGACAGAACCCACAATAAAGTTAGGTAAATAGAGTACAGAAGGTCATAGTTCTAAATAAACTGGGTGCAATGGTCATTTTTAGGACTTTGAATGCTCTTTGAAGTAACCATGAAGATACTGACAATAAAATAATCACCTGCACATAGATCAAAACTCAAAAAGCAAGAGTGGGTTCCATAAGCAACACTGGCTTCCGTAAGTATATGAAAAGGCAATAAAAACAGGGAGATGACAAAGAAGCATAAGATGTAAATGTCAGTACCTGAAGTGCAGCGTACCTGCTGCCTCTTAAGAATTGTTCTTTCCAGACAAACCTCTCAACTCTCTTCCCCAACAGGAATAACCGCTTCCTCCTTGGTATTCCCTAAGAACTTTAAAAATCCTGCTTGTAAAGAACTTACTATCTCATTTCCCATGGTTAGATGTCTTAGTATCTGACCCCCTGAGCTCATAATCTGCAGCTTAAAGTCAGAGTTCATCTTATCTCTCCACTAGCCTCTGTCATCTAGGAATTACCCAACTGAAGTTCTCTTTGGACTCTTAAAGCCCTTTGAACCTGTCAATACTGACCAAATTGCCCACATTAGAGTCACTTTGTGACATCTGCTGAACTGTAGATTTCTAAACCCTGCCCTAACTCTACTAAATTATAATCATTAAAGATGACACCTGGAACCCTATGTTTAACATGAATCCAAAGTGATTTTTATACAAGTTAAAGTTTAGAATTATGTTCTAATTTACATAAGTTAACCAATATTGTATATTATGCGTTGTTATTATTTTGGTTCTATTTTTTACAAAGTTTAAGAATTACCTCAAAATTTGAACTTTGTAGAAGTCTTTTAGCCTGGATCTCACAAAATTTTAAGAATTGTTAGATTTCTGAGCCCTACTTATTCTATGCTCAATTCCTGAGATCTGTTCAGAACCAGATCAGATATTAAAGATGAAGAGAGGGTAAGGTTTTGTCCACTGAAACATCTGCTTAAGTGAATCCACTACTATGGCTTCTGCTTTACAGGTAGGCTAAAGATTTAGTAAGAACATAGTTAGATTGTGGTCTCTGGATTTATGATTATATTACTTTGGCTTCTTCCCTATCAACCACCATATCAGGTGGAGAATCATACACATGCATGTAGTGCAGTGAAAAGAAATCCCTGGATATGGAGCTTTCTGTTCATAATGCTCTGCTGATATGTGCCAGAATAAGCAGCAAAGAGCACGAAGCCACATAGTTATTTCTCACTTTTCTCATCAGTCAGTGTAATTATTCGTTTTTACATACATTCTCTTGCCCATTTCGTACTTGAATATCATAGCGTTCATAATCATTTAAGTAGTCCAGTCTTAGAAACAGTAGTAGTCTGTTTATACTTTAGTCATTATTTTCACAGTTAGTGGGAGAATTTAGCACTATATAATGTAGTATCAGGTCATGCCAAATTAAGTGGCATGTACTTGCTATTATCAGCCCCCTAATTTATTGGATTATTGCTCTTGAAACCTAATATCTATGTAGAGAGCAATGATGTTACTATTCTAGAAATATTACGTTCGTCTTCTTAATGATAGTAGATTTAATCTGGATTTAGGTTATTCACGGCAAAAATTATGTTTATTTATGTTGATGTCCCTGGCATCCAGCAGGGTTGCTACAACAAATGTTTATAGACCTGGGCTTAATCATTCTTGAATTTTGAGTTATTTCCAATGAATAAGGACTTTTTACAAATTTTTTGGACAGCTTTTCTATTCAGTCTGTGATTGATATGATGTGATGAAGATTCACTGAGATCTTTATCACATCACAAACTAATATGAACAGATGTTTTTAAGTTAGCACAGCATTTTTCTTATTGTTGTTAACTTATACCAGTGATTTTCAACCAGCATGCTGTGGCTTGTTGGCCTCTATGGTCTAAAACCATAAGATTTTAGAGCTTCAAATTATATTGGTAAAAAAAGGACCCTGGGACCCAAAAAGGGGTCATTTACCAAAGACCTGTTTATGATTGTAAAATAAATTTAAACTTCTCATCTACATATGGTCCATTCATTGTCCTTCAAAGTGTGGATATCTTAACAATTATAATTTGTTGCTATATGTGGCAGTTTACAGGAATTACTAAAAGAAAAGAGCTGTTTTAGATACACTTTTCTATTCACCTTGTCCTGGATTTAGAGTAAAGGGGTGCAAGGAAATTCAAAGGTTGATATCTTTTTAAAAGGATTGTTCTTGGTTGGAACCCAGAGCTCCTGAAATCTAAAAGAGTTCTTAAAACAACTAGGACAAAAATACATGAGAAAAACATGAGGTAGTTGTGTCTCACTTAACAGAATTTTTAGTTCCTAAAAATGTGCAATTAAAAAATAAAATATTTTTGTATATAAGGGAATTTGGAATTGAAGAGAATTTTTTGTGTGAAGGAAGAATTATTTCATAAGCACTTAATAATAGATGTAGTATGGTTATAGTTATAGTTATAGTTGGTTATAGTTATAATATCTAAATATCTAGATTTTCAGTTATTTGTTTTATGTTAAATGTAGTGTAACGCCTTCCTGCGGAAGCTAGACCCATCTTTAACAAGTTAAGCAGAAGCTTAGTCCAACTTTTCTTTTAAACCTAAATTCTATAATCCATATGTGATTGAACTGAATCATCTTTAACATTTGTGAAAATATGAGGCCAGCTACCATTTCCCAAATAGCAAAGTAAGAAACAGGGTTAGAAATTTTGCTCCATTGATTTATCAAGGATTTATTTTTACCTGCCCACACAACAAGCAAGCATGACTAGAAACGAGAAAACACTAAAGATGCAGAGATAAACCAAAAATATGGTTGTGGTTGTGTGGTTGGTGGAACTGGGTGTGAGGAGGAAGATCATACCCTTTGTGCTGAGAGGATCAGGGTGGTCAAAACCTCACATATGCAGCTGTTCTCAGATTCATGGTAAGTTGGTGGTGAAATTTGTCCTGGGTCTTTTCTGGGCATTGTGAAGACTTGTGTGAAAGCATTATCCTTCTTTGCAGGTCTTCCCAGAAACAGCCACCTCCTGAGTCATGATGACTTATATATGAAATGTTCCTAGGCTTGGGAATCTCATGAGCAGGGCTAAACAAGGACTCCCAAGATATTGGTTTTGGTAAGTCCTTAGTTATTTGGCAATTAGTCCAGAGATTCTTACACCCGCTGAAGTGATCAGGAACATCTCTCTCTGTCTCTGTCTCATTAGGGGAAATCAACCAGGGAGCTTTAAAAAGCTCTTCATACTGACCTTCCTCAAATATTATAGGCATTCAACAAATATCCACAAATACTAGTAATTTAGTGATTCATTAGTAAGCCCTAGGTCCTGTACTGGGCATTTTATTTGTATTTTCTCATTTAAACCTCATGATGATGCAGTGGGATAGATGCTATTGTCAACATCTATGTTTTGGAGAAAAGACAATTGAGACTTAAAGAAGGTTCAGTATATTGTGCAAAGTCACAAAACTAGCATATTTACCTAAATATTCAAGTTTGCCACTATGTCAGTTACTCTCCCTGGGTCTCAGTTCCTCTATCTATAAACTGAGGTTGTTTTCTTCTTCTCTTTTGGGTTTATTGACCATGGGACTTCAGTGGAGAGGTGGATCTGAAAGTAGGATATTTCTAATAAAGCCAATGGATGGAGACGTTTCCTTATACATAAATGCATTTATTTGCCTGTGCTCCTCCACAACTTTCTCTAGTGGGTACCCCTGACAAAATTCTTCCTTGATTAGATATTATACAGGAAAATACAGTATCATGTTTGAATATTTCTCTATTACTTTATCTGTTCACTATGTATGAATATTAGCTCACCAATTAGCTGAAAAAAACATTAACATACAGATAGAAAAACAGGTATCATGCCTTCAATCTATAGGGGGTGATAGAAATTTTGTATTAGCTTGGGGACCTTTCCCTTGTGTAGTGGCTAAATTCCAAGGCATTAGGGAGTAAGGTGGGAGCTTGAGAGCCTCTCTGGTCCTTGCGTCAGCTATCTCTCTAGGTATCTGTTGAGAAACCATCTTTTACTGGTCCCAGGCCAACACATGTTATTGCTAAGATGTCCCTGCTTCCTGTCCAGGAGCATTGTGCAATATTTGAAAGTTTAGAATCAGGCTGTTACCCCTGTGCCACAGTCATCTGCAATCTCCCATGCTATCCATGACCTTATATGCGAAGTAATGTTCCCCAAACTTCACGGTCTTTATTATTTCTATTACAACAGAAAACTAATAACTTGTCATAGAAAAAGGCAGCTATGAACATAAATTTTATGAAACCCAGATAATGTTACATTGTAGATGGGTACTGTCTTAGGTCACATCCTTCTTAGTCTGAACTTCAGCAAGAAAACCAGAAAGACCCTCTGCTCCAATGAGGAGGCTTGCGGGAAGAGGGTGGGGGCAAATGGGTAATGTTTCCAAAGTAGAACCCTATTCATTTATACTTATATTTAGAGGCAGCGTGATGTGATAAGAAAGAACACAGGTCTGAAACCCTGATCTGAATTATACAGGTCACAATCTCGGACTTGCTGTGACCGGAGGCAGGGCGCCTCACGTTCTGGACCTTCATCCCTTTCTTTCTAAAATAAAGGAATCCATCAGTCCAGACCTCCCTTTTGCGCACCGAGTTGCCCTCGGGAGCGGAACTACACCCCCCACAATGCCCCGCGCGGGCGCAGCATGCCGGCCGCCGCCAGCTTTCCTTCGGGCCCTCCTACAACTCCCACAAGTCCCCTCGGCCGCGGGCCTCGGCCCGGCCCGGGGTGGAGGCGGAGGCGGAGGCGCGGGAGTTATGGAGGGGGCGGGCTCTGCAGGGAAGTGCGTCAGAGGAGGCGCGGGGAGAGTAGGGTGCTGTGGTCTGAGCTAGAGGGTGAGGCTGGCGGAGCAAGAGGATGGGCGGTGAGTGAAAGGGGCCGGCGTTGCCGGGCGGGGGTCGCGGAGCTGTTCGACGTTCCTGGCGGTTTGACTAGGGGGCCTCCTTCCCGTGCGCGGTGGGGACTGGGCGGGTTCTGAGCGGCTGGGGTTTTCCTGCCGGAGCGGTCTGGGAGGGGCCTGACTGGGTACCTGGGGCCCCTGGCCGGGGGCCGCGCTGGGCTGCCCAGTCCCGCCCGGCCTCCCCCGGCCCCGCGAGCTCTCCGTGCCAGGCGTCCTTTTTGAACCAGCCGCGGTTCCTGGTGCTGGGACCTCTTAAGGTCATTTGAGAGCACCAGGATGCAAGGGGACTTAAAAAAAAAAAAATCAAAATACAAACCCAACAACTTGAGTTATCGTTAATTACCGTAATTGCCCTTATCTTTCCTGAGTCACTTCCCTTCTAACAAACTCGGCCACCACAGTTTGCTATCCTGTTTTCCCGCACCTTCCTAAGGTGGTTAGTGCCGTCGCGGTATATACTTGCAGTCTAGTATTTGGCTCAGCGTGGTCCGCCTTAGAGTCATTTCACTGCGGCCATTTACTATTGCTTTTGAGCCCTGTACACGCCTTGGGAGTGTGCATTATTTTGCCTAGTTCAGACTTTTCTAATCATTTAGTTTTTATATACATATGTTGCACTGTAGGTTTTAGAGATAGAGCGAGTTTGAAGCTGTGGAGGTTCAGAAGTATAAGGAATGGGGAGAGTAGATAGGAGTGAAGAATTTGGCAGCGTTAAGAAGCTTTGGCTTAGCCTTACTGGATTAGAGGGGGATTGATATTTAGCATTATTACGTGTTATTGTTCTCTCTGCTATTCTATATTCCTAGAACAACAACCTTTCCCTGTGGGCTAACAAACATCTTCAACTTTGTCTTCCAAATAGCTCCTGGACTCTTACCCTTGTTTTAGGAGGCTTCCCTCTTTGGAGGAAACTGGGAGGAGACAATTTCTACTGCTTCTTTTTCCTATGCTTTTCACTCTCAAAACCAGAACTACTTAATGCTCTGCAGCTTGTGTAAAAATTCAGTCTGTAATTAAAAATGTATGCACGGTACACTGCTGACCATGGGCATGTCAACTGTTTGTATCTGTAATGTGTATGTCCATTTCAGTGTTGTCTGTTTTAGTATGCAGGTGATAGACTAGAGAACAAGACCTCTGTCTCCGTAGCATCCTGGGTATGTGAGCATTCCATAAGTACTTTTATGAGAATGAGTTTTGTTTTAAATTTAATTAAGAACATGCTTGCTTTTGTATGATAAAATTCCTTAATGATTAAATACTACTTTAAAGAACCAAGGGATGGGGAATAGGGTAAAAGGGTGATTTCAATATAATGCCTTTCAGAGTTTGTTATTTGTCCCTGAAGTCTAACTTTTCTTCTTTCTTCAATTTTTAAACAGAGCAGTCTGAATGCCAGAATGGATAACCGTTTTGCTACAGCATTTGTAATTGCTTGTGTGCTTAGCCTCATTTCCACCATCTACATGGCAGCCTCAATTGGCACAGACTTCTGGTATGAATATCGAAGTCCAGTTCAAGAAAATTCCAGTGATTTGAACAAAAACCTCTTGGAGGACTTCATTAGTGATGAGGCAGATGAAAAAACTTACAATGATGCACTTTTTCGATATAATGGCACTATGGGATTGTGGAGACGGTGTATCACCATACCTAAAAACACACATTGGTATAGCCCACCAGAAAGGACAGGTATTTCTCTTATTTTAACTTCTTTCTCCATTACCTACTCAATAATAAAGTGACCTGATGATTGCCCAATTATGTTATAGCAGGTTTATTGGGGTCTCTCTCTCTTTGAAGAAAAATCTTATGTATTTCTTATTTGTCTACCATCTTCTCTCCCCAACTTCTATGCATTACTGTGGTACTCATTAATAATAGATGGATGAGTAATTGTCCTTGGGAAAGCCATTTAAAACTTTTGTACTTATTTACTCATTAAAATACATTTTATTAATCTCACGTATGTCGTGAATAAATACTATGTATATAGTTGGAAAAATACATTGCGAGACTTTAAATATATATTAACTATAAAGGTAACTTCTTGGGAAAGCTGTTTACAATTTTTATTATTTATTTATTTAAATACTTATTTATTCATTTAAATACTTCCTTTAAATACTTTCTATTAACCTCACATATATCATGAGGAAATACATACAATAGTTGGAAAAGTACACTGGAAGATTTTATATAGTAACTACAAAAGGACTAACATCCAGAATCAAGCAAATGTGAATTGGTTGTCCTTTAATGGGTTAGCTGTGTTATAATATATATCTATAATTTGTCCCCTATATCTTGGAGGATGTAATTCCTCCAGCTCTGCATTTAAATATTTGTATATTTGAGACTGATTTATAATAATTTTGATACAGAGTTTGTAGTTAAAAATTTATATTACAGAAATAAAAATCTACATTGTATTTCAGGTTTATTTTGCAAGCATTCATATTTAGCACTTACAGATTTTAATTTCCAGTTATTAAAATAGAAGCTTTAGAGCTCTTCGTAAGAAACAACTTTATATTTTTGTTTATAACTGCTTCTGTTTGCCTCTTAGTGGAAAAGCATTATATTCAAATCAGGAGAACAGGCTTGTTGAATTACCATACATCAAAAGAATGTTAAGATGTTATTATATATGAAGAAAAGGTAGTTTAGAAAGAAAGGAGAGAAAGCTGGTTAAAGATGATTGTAAAATGTTCAATTCTACTTATGAGTGTACAGGAGTGCTTGATTTAGGAGTCTGACCAGTCATTTAGTTATTTACTCAACAAATATTTATTGTATGCCTTGATGTTCCAAGGCTTGTTCTCTCTGATCAGAGAATATCAGAGAAGAAAACAAACAAAAGTCCTTATTCGGGAGAGCTAGCATTCTATTTAAGAGGTGACAGGCAATAAACATTTGTATGAAACAAGATCACAGTGTGCTCAGGAAATACAGAACAAAGTAAAGGGGATTTGGAAATATGTGGGAAAGGGGATTTTGGTGGGGATAGGTTATGATTTTTTAACAGGATAGTTCAGTTAGGCCTCATTGAGAAGATACGAGTTGAGTAAAGACTGGGTGTACTAAAAGCTTTGGGTACATAGGTAATTGAGGAAGGGTAATCATTTAGGTTGGCAGGAACATACCTGAAATACTCAAAGAGCATCAAGGAAGCAGCCAAACCTGAATGGAGGGAGAAGGTGGGAGAGTTGGGGATGCTGTCAGAGATATACTCCAGGAGTGGGGCAAATCATACAGGACTGTTCAGGTATGGTGAGGACTTCATTTTTTTTTTGCTCTGAGTACAACAGTGAGTCATGGCGGGCTTTGAATAATGGTGAGGCATGATCTGCTCACCTTGGCTGATGTGGTGAGGTGAGAACAGACAGGCAGCTAGGACCTGGTTAGGAGCTGTTGCAGTAATTCAGGTAAGAGATGATTATGACTCAGGCTAGGATGGTGGCATTGAGCAGCAGCTGGATTCTGGATATATTTTGAAGGAAGAACTTAGGATTTCCTGATGGAGTGCAAATAAGTGATAATGATTCTTCACATTTCTGGTCTGAGGAACTGAAAGGACAGAATTGTCATTTCCTGAGATGGAGATGCAGCTGGTAGAGCAGGTAGGGGGAGAAGATCAAAGGTCCTGTTTGTTTCAGTGTTTGTCCTCTCCTGCTTTTCATAGTCTTCTTACATATATGTTCTGTCATTCATTTTACTGCTACTTTTCCCCCCCTTTCCTTGCACCTGTGTCTTCAGCCTGCTACTGAGAACCAGTGGCATCCATTGGTCTGGTCTATGAGACTGTGTGTCAGTCCAGGCCAAAGAAATTGCTAACTCCTCTGGAAACATCTTTCTATATCACTTTTTACTTCAGAGAATGCGTCCTGAAAGACATTATTGTTAAATGTTTATAATTAAAACAAGCTATTATTGTTCTTGTTCCAGAGTCATTTGATGTGGTCACAAAATGTATGAGTTTCACACTGACTGAGCAGTTCATGGAGAAATTTGTTGATCCTGGAAACCACAATAGTGGAATTGATCTACTTCGGACCTGTGAGTACTTTAATTTCACTAGGACAGTGGGAAAATAATTTTGTCTGTTGTTGAGTTCTGTTTTTGGAATAAGATGAGTTAGTAGGTAGTGTCAACTTGAAATAAGATCTCTGCAGAATCCCAAAGAACTCTTCTATGATAACGTATTTTAGAAGGAGGGGCTAGGTCACCAAATTTCCAATGAATTAAAGTTCAGGGTGGTTGCTAATACATTGGATGATGGTATCTAGACTTCCACAAGAAGTTATTAATTGACTCATTTAATTAAGAGGAAATAAATTATAAATTCCTGTATTTGAATTAAACACTTCTACTGCTTGAGTTGAGATAGGCATAGGTGGAGAATTGACTGCAAGCTATAAATCAGTCACTGCGAAAAGTCTTAATCCGATCCTAGATGGTAGTAGCAAAAGTGTCGATTTAAAAAAAAAAAAAAAAATATATATATATATGTGTGTGTGTGTGTGTATATATGTATATATGTGTGTGTGTGTGTATATATATGTATATATATGTGTGTATATATATATATGTATGTATATATATATATATATATATACATATTTATTTATTAGGAACATCCTATTTCTTGATGGTCAGGCAGCCATTGAAAAACCATCTTCAGATTTGAGCCTCTGTTTTCAGGACTATAGAGACTTCCCCAGCGGTTGCCTGGAAGAATGGCTATGTTATGAGAAAAAAGGTTGAATGAACTGCAAGCATTCATTTTTGCAGTGGGAATGCATAGCAAGAAATTTTATCAGTAGTAGAGTTTGAAGTGAAGTAAGTTAAAATACTTAAGAAGTCCCAGAAAGTAAAACCAGTGCAAAAAGGTAAAATTTGGTTAAGATTGATATTATTAATGCATTGCTAATAGTTAAAATTATCTGAAAATGGAATGAGATTTTTTTTTGTAAGGTCATCAGTCTTCTTTCCATTGGTGAGGGATTTATGATAATTAAAACTGCCTTTTATTGAGTGCCTAGTATATTCTAGATTCTCTGCTTTGCGCTTTATGTATACTGTCTCAACAGCCCTGTAAGACAGGTCTTTTCTAATCACATTTTATGTGTTATTACTGCCTTTAGATCCAAAAAGGGTTAAGGTACTGTTTGTATGTAGAGGCGGACTGTTTTTGCTTCAAATCCTCTCTCCTACTTAATGTGTTACTTTGTATAAGTTATTTATGCCACTTGCCTTAGTTTCCTCAATTATAAAATGGAAATAATAACAACATAGTCATCCCTCAGTGTCTGTGGGGGATTGGTTCCAAAACCAGATATGAAAATCTAAGGATGCAAAGGGCTCTATATAAAATGGTACAGTATTTACATATAACCTACGCAATCTTCCTCTATGCTTTAAATCATCTTTAGATTACTTATAAAGCAATGTAAATGCTGTATAGTTACACTGTATTATTTTTATTGCTATTTGTGGTGTTACTGTTTTATTCTTTTCCTCCTGAATATTTTTGATTCATAGTCAGTTAAATCTGTAGATGACTGAATCCTTGGAAATGGACTCCTCAGATGTGGAGGGCCAACCATACCTATTTCCTAGGCTTGCTGGAAAGATTAAAACACAAAGCATATGTAGAGCAAGCATTGAATGGTGCATAGAAAGCCTTCAGTAATTTTTACGTGTTAGTGGTCCTTTTATTTTTATCAGGACAAACTTAGTATCCTTTTAAACAATGTGCTTTAGAAAAGGGGTCTCAATGTTAAAATACTTGTCACTTTTTGAGGAAAAAATCTAATTAGAATATGATAGAAATTGACATTGTGGGAAAGTGGTCTGAAATCATGTTAACATTTAAATTCTTTCTTTTTCTCTCTTTTTAAAAAAATTAGATCTTTGGCGTTGCCAGTTTCTGCTACCTTTTGTTAGTTTAGGTTTGATGTGCTTTGGGGCTTTGATTGGACTTTGTGCTTGTATTTGCCGAAGCTTGTATCCCACCATTGCCACAGGCATTCTCCACCTCCTTGCAGGTAGGTCTTGTCATCATTTTTACCTTTTAGCTTCTTCCCATCTCTTTAGGGACCAAAGAATTATAATTCTTAAATACTCACATATTATTAGCTGCCATCTTGTCTGAAAAGCTTTGTACTATGCTTTTACCTATTCATGTTCTTTTCTTTTTTGTTTTGTTTTCTAAATCTACCCCACCCCACCCCAAGGTCTTTGTACATTGGGCTCAGTAAGTTGTTATGTTGCTGGAATTGAACTACTCCACGAGAAACTAGAGCTGCCTGAGAATGTATCTGGTGAATTTGGATGGTCCTTCTGCCTGGCTTGTGTCTCAGCTCCCTTACAGTTCATGGCTTCTGCTCTCTTCATCTGGGCTGCTCACACCAACCGGAAAGAGTATACCTTAATGAAGGCGTATCGCGTGGCCTGAGTGGGAAGCTGCCTGCTTTACAATTGCCATTTTTATTTTTTAATAATGACTTTTTTTTTTTTGCTTCCTTCCCATTTGTTTTTTTATTTAATTTTTATTTTTTTGTAGATATACCATTTTATTCTGGAAATATATTGTATTTATACATACACACACCACTAAATAGCACTTAATACAACTAAAAATTTATGTGGTTTACTCTAAGTGAGTCCATCTATCAAACTAATCTAGGCTCAGAGTCCAGACAGAACGAAATGGATAAAGACTTGCCACAAATTTGTGAAAGAAAATTGGCAGTAGGAAATTGACCCCAAACAAGTTCTGCTAATGTTTGTTAGACTTTTCAGTAAAAGTAAGGTAACTATCTGTTCAACTAGAAACTCTTTAGTTTCTTTGGGAAACCTCTAATTGTCAAAACTTTTATGTTCACTTTGCTGTTGTAGATAGCCAGTCAGTCAGGGTTACTAGTGCTATCTTAAAATTTGGAAATGATCTGATATCCTTTTCCCTGAACATTGGCACATAGCTTCATCGGGGGTGAAATATGGCAGCTGTTTCTATCATATTCTGTCTACAAGAAGTGAAAAATACAGTGTTTACTAGAAATTTTAAATTTGTAATTGTGCAAATTCTAATTCATTCAGACAAAATGGTTAATGTTATTATCTTAATTTTTTAAGACTCTCCTTAGTAGGCTTTTCAGTACCACCAAGTCATTTTAGATTTTTGCTCTTTCCCTCTTCATACACCAAGCTTATTAAAAGTGTACTTTCTTTTTAACATTAAAGTCACAGAGTAAAATTTCCCAACTGATACTCCATTTATTCCAGCCAAATACTATAAAGAAGTTTCCACCATGATGACCCTCCAGAGCTGGGAAACCTACCACAAGATCTAAAGTTTTGGCTGTCTACATTAAACTCTAACTATGGTCTTTATTTCTTGTGGTAAAATGATGTGCCTTTCCTTGCCTAAATCCCTTCCTGGTGTGTACCAACATTATTTAATGTCTTCTAATTCAGTCTTTTTTTTAATAAATATGTCTATACACATTGAACTTTATAAAATCTTATTTATTTATTCCATTACTGTAGCAATTGACAGATTTAAAAAACATGTAACTTAGTAATTTCTTACCATATCCTAAATCTGTCTTTTTTAAAAAATAAAATTAAAAATGAGAAGAGACTCAAATAAATTGTGTGTAGAGTGTCTGAATTGATTTATATCTTACATTTGTAGGCTAAAGAAATGTAGGACTCAGAATGAGAATCTAGAAAATACAGTAGTGCTCCACAGGGCTGGCTGTGTCCTGTGTTTGTGTCTCTTGTTTTATCTTCCAGAAAGTGTAAGAACTCTTTCTCCCCTTAGAAAATAAGAAAATCTTTATTTTTTATGTTTCAGAATTTAAAACATGTTTTCAGCTAGTTGTGATCTCTGTGTATCATAATGTGGCTAGTTTTTATAAAGTTATTTAACGGTGCAGATGTTTGTATGCTATATTAAAGAAATCAAGTCAGCTTTTGACTTAGGCATTACTTGGTAGCCAGTTACTGCTTGTAAAGGGGCTGTTTACTCAGGTTTCTACCTTTTCTTAACTCCTGAAAGAATCATTGCTCTTCAGCACTTTCTGTGGAAGGTGGGCGAGAGAAAAGAGAACAAACAAAACATTTGTGAATGGAATTTAAAAATTACTGTCAGCATGACACTTGTATTAGGAAATTGTTTTGAAGTGTCCCTGTCTCTTTTTACTCCCAGAATTTTCTGGAAAGCTAGCACCATAATCTCTAGCATTGACTATGTATTGTAATTGGTACTGTATATACTCGAGTATAAGCTGAGTTTTTTTGTGCCGAGTTAGGGTTTTTCGGCACAAATTTTGTGCCGGAAAAACTCGGCTTATACTCGAGTATATACAGTATTTTTGGCAGGTTGCTGAGTAGCTGAGGTTATTGCAAAGACTTTTCTTGGGAATATATAGGGATATATTTTTTAATTTAATGTCAAACCAACTCCAAGCAGGCTGAACTATGTGAAATTGCTGATGTCCAATCGTTTTTGGTCAACCTAACAAAATCAGTGGCAAGGTGAATCCTATTAATCTTTCATTTAATCTTTGAAGGCAACCCCCAAGTAAATAATTTTCAGGTTTTTCAGAACATGGGTTTTATGGTAACTTAAATAATTTTTTGGTTCCTAATTAATGTTGATGAATCTCTTCTATACACTCTTTAGAAAAAGACTCAATTCAAAATTTCTTAAGGTAGACATAAAAGCACCAAAAGTTGGTGCAACGAAAAAGGCAGAATAATTCTCATAATATACTAAGGACTCTAATAATTCTAAATGTAGTTATGTAAAACTTATACCTGCTGTAAGTATTGGAGGTGTGTATGTGTGTGTTTATGTGCACGCATGCATGGGAATTAATCACAGGTGAGCTAATGTCATTTAGTTACACGACTGAGAATGAGATTCCCATACTTAACAAATCAATGTAGAGTTTGGTTTTCCATTCCAGAAACATCACCAAATTGCATACCAGCTGTATCAAAACTAAGAGATCTAGTCATGTTCTATTAATTTATCGGGGTGTTACTTTAACCCCCATGTGAGCTTTCTCCAAAAATGAAAACAACTTACTGAATTAACCTAATTTTGCTGATTATAACACCTAAAATATCCTACGTAAGCACCTGAGAGAGCAGCTTATGGGTGCAGCTCTAGGTTGCAAATTGTTGTTGCATAAGCTTGATGCAGCTGTGAGTTGGCAAAGATGGGTGGAGTCTTGTCTTTCAGCCGTCTTCTCAGAATATGATTCATACCTTGAAAAGAGGAGTAAAAGAAGGAAACACCTGTTTAGGAATTCTTTTTCTATTGCTCATCAGCTGTTCTGACACTGAATTGTAATGTGATGAATTTTTCTCAGGTTAAATTATAAATATATGCCAATGTTCTGCAAATTCATGATGCAAAAATCCTCAGTTGTAAAAGTTGCATAGTCATTAAATTATTTTCACTGCCAGAATCTTTATTGTCATCACAATTAGCACATTATTTGACATATAAACACACACTTTCAGCAAAGTTGTACATAACAAGTTGTTATGTACAACAAAGTTATGTATAACATATATAACAATATGAATATCCAATCATATTATTTGATATCTCTGCAGAGGTTTAGAAATGTGAGAGAATTCTGTTTTGACTTCCACATTTTAAAATGTCTGAGTTAAAGAGTAATGCCTCACCTTTATCACCTCCTGACTCAGTGTTAGTGTTGTAGCATATGAACTTTACCTCACCTGTCCTGCAATCTTTCAGCCCCTCCCAGTCTCCCAACCTTCTGTTCTTATTTTTCTTTACTTAGCTTGTATTGTCACTGTATGTTCAGAAGCGTCTTTGATTCCTGTACTCCCATAATCCTCCATAATCTCTCATGGCACATTCCTTCACAATCCTTAGGTTTATTTTCATAAACTGCTGTCTAGTTTTCTCATTCTCAATCTTGACATGCCAAGGATGGCTATTCAGAACTACAATATAAAGCTGGTTTTATGAAAAAAAATCCTATATGACTTTAACTGCTTGACAATCCTAACTTTCTCTGACTGTTGATTTATTACTCTACACAATACTCATTGGAAATTCATACTCCTCCTTGACTTCCATGGAAGGAATTTGTGTTGTCTTAGAAGGAAATACTGGAACGAACTCTTCAGATCTCTAACTTTGTTCCTCCCTATAAAAGAAAGAATGTATTATCTGACTGGAGTGATTGTGGGGATCTCCACAAGGAGCAGCATGGTGCACAGGGTCAGTATCCAGCTCAGGTGACAGAATACTGCATATGTAATCCTAAATCTGTCTCTTAGCCTCTCCAAACTTCCCTTTTCCCATCTGTGAAAAGCTGTGACCTCACAGAATTGCAGTGAGGAGTATGCAAATTTCTCAAACAGTAGTCACTCAAAAATGTCTGATTAGGCTTGGCTGGGTTACTAGTAACTAAGGGGGTGGGGTTACCAAGTTTATAAAGTGGTGGTTCCCAGATAAGGCTGCGCATTGCAATTTCATGGAGAACTTTAAAATATATTTGTGTTTCAGAGGATCTGATTTGGTTGGTTTGGGCTATGGCCAGGCCATTGCAATTTTTTAAAACCTTTCCGTTCTATTCCAGTGGGCAGCTATGTTTGAAAGCTATGATTGCTTTCTGTCTTATGATTAAGAGCAAGAAATGGGATTCTCTTTACTGTAGGCAGATTTTAGAAGGGACACTTCTCTGCTGTGCTTTCCAGCACTTTTCTGCTGATGACTGGCTCTTTGGGACAGGTCCCAGTCCACCATACCTCTGCTGGCTGGAGATTTATGAAGACTCTGCCTGCAGGGCCAGTAGTCTCCATTGGATGGTGCCATGGTTCAGAGTTAGCAGGAGGTTATAGGAAGCCTTGCTTTTTTCTTCAATTCCAAATTATTTTCTCTAATCCAATACTTTAGAGACCCTATAGTTTGAGGTGATTAAGCCTCCATAAAAAAAGTCTGAACCCTGTCTGCTTATCAGTTCACTGTGTTTATACTCAAAGCAGGAAAAGAGGCACAAGTGACTGACATTAACCTCAACACAAGCCAGAAATTCTTGAGAAGGGACACGGAATGACATTATCTATAAAATGATGACAAAATATTATCTGTCTTAATAGGTTATTGTGATGGGTACATAAGAAGGTACAAATGTACAGTGCTTAGAACAGATCCTGAAGTGTAAGAGCGCAGTAAATGTTAGGTATGGCTATTATCTGGAGGATAATGCAGTACCTGGGTAGGAGGTGGCCTTTCCCTGGCCATTGTTATCAGGCTTGGATGCACGCAGGACCCTGTTGGGGCTTGCCTTGTGGCTGCACGACAACCGACATTAGAGTCAGGGCTGGTGCTGCATTACTGGGGAGTCTTTAATTTCCAGTTAAGGTTCATTTCAAAACTGAACTTCATTACCCAGGCTTTTAGGCCATTTATGTGTCTTGGTTTTCTCAAATAGGACTTTCTCTAATGTGAGAATTTTGGCTTTTTATTGGTTGTGCTAACCCTTACTTAGTGAATCAAGATTACCTGCATGAAAAATCTGTCTGTATTAGTCCATTTGGGGCTATAACAATACTGAGACTGGGTAACTTATAAACAATAAAGGTTAATTTCTTACAGCTCTGGAGGCTGGAAAGTCCGAGATTCTGGTGCTGGTGGGTTTGGTGATTCTGATTCAAAGACAGCACCGTGGAACACCACCTTCTTTAGAGAGGGGAAATACTGTTCCTCACGCTGCAGAAGAGCAGAAGGGTAAGGAAAGGGGAAGAGAGCAAGTGACCAGTCTAAGTGGTTCCTTGAGACTGGAAAGACAAACACCACATGTACTCCCTATTAAATTGGAACTAATCAATCAATACCTACGTGCATAGATGTAAATAACACATCAGAAATCACACAGGTGGGGAAGGTGAGGAGGGAATGGGTAAATTCACACCTAACTGGTACAATGAACACTCTGAGTGATGGGCACACTTATAACTTACTCGAAGTGTACAAAAGCAATTTATGTAACCAAAATGTTTGTACCCTTGTATTATTCTGAAATTTAAAAAGAGAGCAAGAGGGGGCCAAACACACCCTTTTATAATGACACCAATCCCATCTAGGAGGGTGGGGTTTCCATGTCCTCCAAAGGCCCCACCTCTTAATATTGTTATAATGGCAATGAAGTTTCAGCATGAGTTTGGGAGAGGACAAACATTCAAACAATAGTGCTATCTTTATCTTGTTTAAAATTAGACTCAAGTTCTTTGAGGGCACTGGAAGAACATGGATTCCTGTGGCTTGTTTGGAGGCTCCTGAAATCAGGGACTACTCCTTCCAATCAGTTAGATTTGGACAGTTCACTTTAAATTCTGACAGTAGCAGGGGGTTTCAGGGTCTCATTATATAGGACCTCCTACTGAGTTATGGTGGGTGTTAACCAGCACTTACTTAATCAGATGCCAAATGGTGCTTTTCTTGTTGCTCTGGACTCAAAGGAGTATTCAGATATGAAAGATAAATTATGTAAAAAATTCTAATGATGGTTCATATATTTGGAACCAAAACCTCCTCTAGGACTTAAGTAGAGGCAGCAGAACCCAATTTTATTATCTTAACCATCCAATCATCACTCCAGGCAGTGCCCCCTTCTCCTACAACTCCGACCACTCTACTTCCATTTGAAATATGATGATGACTCCCTCTCTGAGTGGAGGGTATGTAGCTTTTCCTCACCATGGAAGTTTAGGTGTAAATTCCCTACTATGTGCTAGACACCATTGTAGATGAACAAATGGAGCTACTCTGTAATTCATGACTTTAACATCTACAGATCTGCTCTGGATTTAAATATTTGCCCAGTTCTTCCTTTTACTGGTTGAAAAATGGGCAAGTTCTTTCATTCTCTAGGTCTCAGTAGGGTAACAATGCCTGTTTTTCATGCTCATGGTAAGGCTTAGATAAGATAATACATGTGAAGTGTCTAAAATGGTGTCTGGCACATCTTAAGATTTCAGTAAGTGGTAACCACTATTAATCTGCAGTTGATTTCAAGTCTCCAGCCTTGCCTTCTTTCCTACGTTCTAAATGCCTTTAAGGCAATTTCTAAATGCCTTTAAGACAGCTCCATTAGAATATTTTTTGATATCTGAAACTTATATTTAAATTTACACTCATCTTTCTTCTTATAACTTCTCTAAGCACCATGTTTTACATATTTTCTTAACTAGACTTTTAACGTTGACACCATGTTCCAGTCCTCCTGCTCCCCTCTCAGTCTCAGTGAAATTCTCCTGACTAGTCACCCTGGTTCAGGGCCCCACCTAAATGATGACAGTAGCCACTCTGTTCACTTTCCACTAGCTCTCTCTGTCTTGAAATACATTTTACATATCTTGCCAGGTTAATTTGCTAACACATAGATTTGATCACATCAACTGTTAACGAAAAACCTTTCAGTGACTCCTCATTGCTTATAGAAGCAGTCTAGAATAAAGTCTAGATTTTTGTCTAATATCCAAACTGTTAGACACCTATGGCCACATCTATGGCAGTTAAAAATCATAGAACTCTGTCTTTGCAATATTGTCTCCCATTTCCTGTCCTCATACTTTGGTCACACTCTCTGTTACATGTACCCAATTTGAACTTTCTTATATCCGTGATTCATCTTACATTGTTTTTATTTCTGGAATTCTGTTTTCCACTTACTCAAATCTTGTCTGTACCACTTGAACACAATTCCAAGTCATGCTTACTTCTTTACCAAATAGAAACTTATAAGGCTCATCTCAAATGTCTTGCTCTTCTGAATTCCTGTAGCCCTCAGAGTAACCCACTTCTTGCTGCTTTTGCTACTTTCTACTTTGTATAATAGGAATTATTGCACATTCTATCTCTCCTTTTAGAATGTTTTGCCTATTTAATCTTTATATCCCTTAAGATCTCCCACATTGCCTAGCAAAGAATAGTCTCTCAATAACTGAGAAAATAGTTTCTGAGTTATAATCCTTGAAATTATCAGAAAGCCTCATTGTAAAACATCCATGAAATTAGATTAGGAAAGAATTAGAACCGTTAGAACTGATAGAACTCAAATTGAACACTTTCGAGAGAAAGCTATATAATACCTTCTTCAAGGGAATCTGAGATTGACAGATAAAGTTCCCTCCCTCCAACCATTCCCCCACTAGAAGAGGATAAGAGTTCAATTCTTTGTCCATAGTGGCATCAAATGTACAATGAAACTCAATCCCTTAGGCTTTTGTGATTTTTGCACACTTCATATGAAGTGCTTGTACTAGAAAACGTACAAATATTTTTGGTTGACTTGGTGAAAGATAAAAATTCAACACTAAATACAACACAGTTGGAGAAGTTTAGTGAAGTCAGTGTATCTCCCTGTATATTTAAACTATGAAGCAAAATTCTACAATAAAATCAGGGCATTTTTAGATAAGGTTACAAGTTTAATAGATAAATGGAGGGGAGACAAACATTTTAATGAATCTCAAAATGAAGATGTTCCTTATTTAAATGCATATTCATCAAAAGGTGACTTTTCATTAAGAGGAAACTTTATGTTTCCAATCTAGCTTAGCTCTCTCAAATTGGTCCAATATTGTGTAATTCTCTGTCACTATAATACTGCTTATCTTAATAGCAGATTCTAAATAAATGATAATTTATTTCTTTGTGAAGGAAATTAGATTCTTTTTTCAATGAATCATTTTTGTGATTTTCTACATTATCTTTGGTGATTACTTATTTCTTGACAAGATTTTAATTTCATCCTATGACTCTCATGGCAGCTTCCAAGCTCTTTAAATGGCCCTATAAGCTCAATGGCAATTCTTATACTTCAGACACCTAAACTTTCAGTTTTACTAGTTGGCCACACCTATGGCAGTTAAAAATCAGGGCCTTAAAATTCTTTAATTAACATCACATCAAGATTCCCTTTACTTTGAATGCAGGCTTGCTTGTGGTTGTTTTGACCTATAGAGTTTCCCTGAAGTGATACTGTGGGATCATAGAAGCCTACGTGGCCTCAGTCCAGTTCTCTTAGAACACTGTCTTAGAACATTAATTTTGGGACACTCCCTCTCAGAACACAGATGCCATGCTGTGAAGCCCAGGCCACATGGAGAGGTCCTATTGAAGTTCTAAGCCAGGCTCCCAGCTGACAGCCAAGATTGTCTTCCAGCCATGTGCGGGAGCCATCTTGGATGTCTAGCCTTCAGGACCCTTCTGATTACTATAGCTCTAGCAATTATCTTTCTGCAAGCTTGTGTGACCTGAATCCAGAACTAGCCTGCTGAGCCCAATCAACCTACAGAGTTGATTAGGGATAAGATTAACTGTGGGTTTTATACACATGCTGGAGTCTTCTCTTAGGCAGTCGTAGTATCTAGACCAGGCGTCCTCAAACTGCGGCCCACGGGCCACATGAAGCTCTGTGAATTGTATTTGTTCCCGTTTTGTTTTTTACTTCAAAATAAGATATGTGCAGCGTGCATAGGAATTTGTTCATAGTTTTTTGTTTTAAACTATAGTCTGGCCCTCCAACAGTCTGAGGGACAGTGGATTGGCCCTCTGTTGAAAAAGTTTGAGGACTTGATCTAGAACAATGCTCTCTTTCCTGCCAGTTTTTTAAAAGTTCTCCCCCCCCATCCCCCTTCTTCCTAATGGCTTCTTTTTGCCTTTTTACTCCTGCCTCTTATTCCTTATGCCTGGCTCTTATTTATTTTTCAGAACAAAGTTTAATATTTACCTCTCTAATGAAGGTTTCCCTGTCTACTTATCTTGGGTTAGTGCTCTTATATTTTCACAACATTCTAAAGTTCTTGAATGTGGTGGGTTATTGAATGCAGCAGACAGTAAAGTCCAAGTATGTAATAGAGAATGATTCTACTTACCTGTCACTATTCATTGTAAACTGTATAAAGCCATTCCCCCTCCAACCCCCCCACACACACACCTGGATAAAATCTAAAGTAGATTTTTGGGTCACTTAATAATGAAGCAGTCCCTTTGGAGAGGGCAGTAAAAAGTTCAGTCTAGTCTACCAGTCTCACTCCAGTTAGTGAGGTATAAAAACTCTAATGGCATTCAACCTTTAAACTCTCTCAGCTTAGTCCTGTCTCTGGCTGAGAAGCCCACATGAAGAGGAGACTTGCTGAGCTTCCTTTTTCTGTTTTCAATCACTTCCTTTTACACTTAAAGTGACTATTTCTGATACCTCTGTATCAAACCAGTTGATTAGGAAAAATTATAGTCAGTAGCTGGTGCTATTGTCTTGTGATCACAGGCCATCGAAGGCCCATGCACAATTCCTGTCTCTTTTTCATTTAAGAGCCACGTGATAAGTTTCTCAGGGCCCCTCTCTCTGCAGATCTTCAGACTGCCGCTCTTTCAATGTGTGAAATCCATCTTTCTCCTTCAGCTGCCTGCACCTGGGTCCCATTCCTAGAAGGCTGGTTCCTCTTAATGTGATCACACTGCCCTCAGGTTGTTTAAAAGTTCTCTTTTATTAGGGTGGTAAGCCAGCTCCTTCTGTGAGAAAGATGTTTAGTTCCCAGGAAACATGATGGAGTCACAGCTATCTGGACAGTGGGAATGCAGGTTTCTCCCAGCTCAACTTGGGTTCTCTCACCGCTTCATTGCTTCAGACCCAGCTAAACAAGCCCTTTCACTTTTATTTTTTATTTTTATTTTTTATTTTATTTTATTTATTTTGTTTATTTATTTATTTATTTTTTATTGTGGAGAAGGGGCAGGGAAAGAAGGCGGGGGAAGAGGTGAGTGACAGGGTCGGGCCAGTGGTATGGTACCACATTGGCTGTATCTAGGTAGAGGCAGTTTCAGGCCGGGCCTTGCT
>CAUYPK010108510.1:0-28341 GCA_963574355.1 Loris lydekkerianus | reverse complement strand
CTCCTCAGAAGCAGCATAACAAAATCCAAACTTGGCAAAGAGCCACAGTATACAAAATAATGATAAGAGGCAAAGAGCCGAAATTCATTTTGGCCGGGAGCCGCATGCGGCTCTAGCCGCGTGTTCGCCACCCCTGGTCAGGTGGAATGGTTTATATGCCTGTAATCCCAGCAATTTAGGAGGACAAGGAAGGAGGATCACTTGAGGCTAGGAATTCAAGACCAGCCATTTAAGACTAGCCTGAGAACATAGTGAGATCCCATCTCTACAAAAAATAAAAAATAAAAAAATTAGCCAGTAATGGTGGCACATAGCTGTAGCCCCAGCTACTCAGGAGACTGAGGCAGGATGATCACTTGAGCTCAGAAATTTAGTGTTACAGTGAACTATGATCTTGCCACTGCACTCCAGCCTAGGTGACAGAATGAGATCCTGTCTCAAAAAAAACAAAACAAAAAAAAACAAAAAAAAAATGTATAAACAGAATTAGTTCTTTGTGAAAGTGAAAACTAGAGGGAATGACCATAACATTTGTTAAGCCCAAACTACACGCAGGCACTGCGGTTAGCATTTATGTGTATTAGCTTATCTAATCCTCATAATAACCACGCGACGTGGGTATTTTCACTATCACCATCCCTAAAATCGGCCTCTTAAACGTCACCTTTATCTTCCAATTGCCATATCCAAGGCCTTTTTCATAACTTTTAACTTTTTCAACTCTCTGCCTAATTTGAAAATACGTATTTATTCATTTATCCATACTTGCATTCTACTAGGTAAAAAGACCTGGTCTAGGTGTAGGGCATACATATAGAATACCATATATATATATGTAGGGTATACATATATGGTCTAGCTGGGCATGGTGGCTCAGGCCTGTAATGCTAGCACTTTGAGAGGCTGAGGTGAGTGGATTGCTTGAGCTCAAGAGTTCAAGACCAGCCTGAATAAAAGCAAGACCCTGTCTCTACTAAAAATAGAAAAAATAAATTAGCCAGGTATTGTGGTGAGTGCCTGTAGTCCCACATACTTGTGAGGCTAAGGCAAGAGGATTGCTTGAACCCAGGAGTTTGAGGTTGCTATGACCTGTGATGTCACAGCACTCTACCCAGGGTGACAGAGTGATACTCTATCTCAAAAACAAACAAGTCAGACCCTCATGGACCTTCCTGTCTAGTGGGTTGGACAGCTTTTGAATAAGCAGCAGTCGCAGAATGGGGGTCATAACAGGATTGTGGGAAAACCTTCTGACAAGGGGAGTCTCTTGGATTCTGGGAGGTGAAGCTCTCCAAATTCTAGTTCCTATTTCTCTGACCACTCCTTTCCTTCTCTCCCTAAAGTGAACTCAGTCAGTCCTCCTACTTCACTTGGTCTCCACTGGGGGTTGAATCTTTGCTTCTTCCCTTCTGGCTTGATGCTTTGCCTGGGAGCCCTTCTGAGCTCCATGGCTTCAGCACCTGCTACAGATCCCAAACTTGCTCTCCAGGCTGCATTTCTGCTTCCCTGTATAAGGAGTCACAATCAACCTGCAGCAACCATTCAAATCTCCTTGCTGATACTTTCAGTTCTGCCTTCACCCTCCCCAGCCTTTTCAGCTTGCTAAAATCCCCCCACCTCCAAGACACAGTTCACAGGCAGATCCTCTAAGTCTGCCCCACCCTCTTTAGGTGGATTCAGTTCCTTCCTCCTCTGACCTTTTGGCATATTTCGCCCTGGCCTCTCCCATACTCACCACCTTACAGACTAATTTCTCTTTCTAAGGCTGACTCTTCTGATAGATTGAGTGCTCCCAGAGGAGGGCAGGGACCAAGTCTTATTCATCTCTACATGCTCAATGCTCTGTACTGCAGTAAATGCCTAAGTTTATAGTTTATTGAACTGTGGAACTAAATTTGGATCTAGGAAACGTTTTCAATTCCCCTGTTCAAAATAGCACATTTTAACGAGGCCATAACACTTCTTTAAAGTTTCTATTAGGGGACCGGTTGTGGTGGCTCACTCCTATAATCCTAGCACTCTGGGAGGCCAAGGCAGGTGGATTGTTTAAGCTCAGGAGTTCAGGACCAGCCTGAGCAAGAGCAAGATCCAGACCCGATCTCTAAAAATAGCCCAGTGTTATCACAGTTACTTGGGAAGCTGAGGCAAGGGGATTGCTTGAGCTCAAGAGTTTGAGGTTGCTGTGAGCTGTGACACCATGGCACTCTACTAAGGGTGACACAGTGAGACTCTGTCTCAAAAAAAGTTTCTATTAGGGTTAGCTGACTGTGCTTGTTTATCTTAAGATTGCAGGCAATTTTTAATGGGCAAAAAAATCTCTATATTTGATTTATTTTCTATCCATCAACATCTCTCAGGGTGGATCATAAAATGGAAATGTTTGTAGTCCAGACTCATTCCATTACCTTAGTTCATCTTTGGTAAGAGGTCATTCATTGATTAATTCATTTATTCCTGTACTTAAAACAAGTACTCATTGATTTCCTTTTTTGTGGGATTATTCAAAGCAAAGTCCTTGCCCTTAAGGAATTTAAATTCTAGCAGAGGACATGAACAATAAATAAACAAATAAATAAACAAGAAAATAAGGGCCATGAAAGGAATCAACAGATAATAAGCCTGAGTATGACTGGGAGGGTGCCACTTTAGACAGCATTGTTCAGGGTCAGCCTCCCTCAGGAAGCAACATTTGGTCTGAGACCCGAGTGACAAAAGGAGCTTGCCTCTAGAAGGCCCAGAAGGAGCTGGTGCAGTGGCTCCTGCCTGTAACTCAGCACTCTGGGAGGCCAAGGCAGGTGCATTGCTGGAGCTCAGGAATTCCAGACCAGCCTGAGCAAGAACGAGACCCTGTCTCTACTAAAAATAGAAAAACGAGCTGGGTGTTGTGGTGGGCACCTGTAGTCTGAGCTACTGGGGACGCTGAAACAAGAGGATAGCTGGAGCCCAAGAGTTTGAAGTCAGCTGTGAGATGCCATGGCACTTTACCCAGGGCAATAAAGTGATACTCTGTTTCAAAAAAATAAAAAATAAATAGTCCTAGCATTCTGGGAGGATGAAGCCGATGGATTGCTTAAGCTCATGAGTATGAGACCAGCTTGAGCAAGAGCGAGACCCTGTCTCTAAAAACAAATAGCCAGGTATTGGAGCAGGAGCCTGTAGTCCCAGGTATTGGGAAGGTTGAAGCAAGAGGATTGGTTGAGCCCAGGAGTTTGAGGTTGCTTGAGCTAAGCCAGGGCACTCTACCCAGGGTAACAGAATGAGACTCTGTCTAAAAAAAAAAAGAATTCTAGAAGACACATTAGGAAAAAATGAGCCACATCTGAAGCACCACAGTAGCATCACACATGTTGAGTAGAATGAACAATTGAGACAAGATGACACTGGAGGGACATGATCTGCTTTATTTTGTAAAACTAGCTCTCTAGAAAGACCGTAGGGAGGATGGAGTGGGAGCAGAAAGTTAAAAGATCATTATGGTAGCCTAGGCAAGTGGACAAGTGGCTTGGAGCAGGTGTGGGCCATGGAAAGGGAGAGAAGACGGCTGTTCTATGCACACGAGAGTTGATTCTGCTCTTGCTAGCGTTCAAAACCACTAGTCTGGCCAGGAGAGTTCTCAGTGAAGCCACCGCGCAGACTACACCCATGAGAAACCCAGATGCTGAGACAGAGAGATTCCAGAGTTGGCCAGGAGCCCTGACCCTCTTGCCTCTGTCTTCTCAGTCCCTTTGCTTCTGGCTCAGCCTCACAAGGAGAACCCTGCTTCTGGACCGGGTCCTCAGAATGTTGGAGAGATTGGCAGGGCACGGGAATGCCCGAAAGCCAAGATGAACTTGGCAGGTGCAGGCAGTGGTGGTGTTGATCTATCTAAGCACTCAGCAGCTGCCCCATCATAGGAGCCCACTCCATTTCTCCAGGCCTGCTGCCTCTTTCTGTACTAGTTCTCAGAGGGTCTCTGAACCCTAAACACACTGTTACTGCTCTTGTTTCCCTTGACACAGTAGAGGAGCATTCAAAATCGATTAAACTGAGCTGGGTAAACCAGAAAACTACAGGGGCTAATCAGTGCCCAGTCGCACCCATCTTGTCACCTGCAACCACTCACCGGCACTTCCTGTCCCCCCAATCCAGCTAACCTCCCCTCTCCCGCAGCGGCCCAGCCTTCTTCCTCCTGGGGCCCTGGTCGGGTTGCCCACTGCCTATCTAATCCTGGGCAAGTCTCAGCTCTAATACCACTTCCTTCTAGATACAGTCCCCAGGGCCACCAGCCAGTGTATGTTATATGCCTTGATTCAAAGCATTCAAAGCACTAGGGACTTTTTCTTCATAAGACTCATAGTAATTATAATAATATATTTACTTAGAAGTGAAAATATACACACTATTCCTCAGGTTATTTTTAAAAAATATTTTAAATCTTTTATTTTTATAACTGGTCTCGTCTTCTCTCATTCCTGTTGATAATGGAGAGGAAAAGAAACTTAAATTTGCCAATGAAAGGTAGCAGCCCCTTCCGGTTTAAAACAATCTGTTTCCCCCAAATAATCAGTTAATTCAAAGTTGAAACTTCCTATCAGGATTGCTTCCTCTCCTCGCAAGCATGCTTTGCCCAGCAGGCTCTCCTACTACGAGGCAGCCCAGGTGCTGTCGGGGTGCCAGGCCCCAGATGGGTTACAGTGGGCTGAGGGCCCCTCCCTACCGGGGTGTGGCCTCTGATGCTGGCCTTACCCCACCCTGCTCCAAATTCAGTTTCCAGGAGGTAGAGTGGGGAAAAAGATCCAAGGTCAGGTCCAGGAGTTGACATGGGGACAGAAAAAAACAGAATCTCAGTATTGGGTGAGAAATCCGAGGACTGAGCTGGGAGCGTAGAATTAACTCTTCTATTGGGCTGTTTCAGAGATCCTGCTGATCTCAGAGTGGCTGGCCTGATGCCCCAGGCAGATGTGACACCCCTCCCAGGCTATGCAGAAACAGAGCTCAGAGAGCCAGAGAAGCCCCTGCCTTGGTCCACTGTCCTTAGCATCAGCCTCTTGCTTGTTTAAGCTCCATTTAACATCAGCCTGGGGTTAGCAGGGCCCTTCCTCATTTGTGCTGCTTTCTTTTCATGGAGTTAAGAACCTTTTGGGATCTCTGCAGGACTTTGGGCTCAGATCAGCTTTAGACACATTACTCCAGCAGTACAGTGAGCCCCAGAGTGGAGATCGGGACTTGTTTTATTATGTCACTGTATTCAGGATTGTGAGCCAGCTGGCATGCTTTGGAATAGCTGTAGTAATATTGTTACCACAATATTAAAATGTACCAAGTGACTCCAGTAGTAGGGGAGCTCCCTCTGGCACAGTGTCCAGCAAAGTCTCCCAAGTCCTCTCAATGGGTTAGGGCCAGTGCCTTGTTGTTAAATGTATTGAAAAACCACTCCTCGATTGTCCTTCAAATGTAACCCCTGTGGCCTTTTCTATAAATGACTGGCTGAATGAATGAATGAATGGTGGTAACAGTTGTTCAATCCATGCGTGTTGCATAAATGAGTTCTTCATCTCTTGTTTTCTGAAAATACAGGTATTGCTTCCATACAGCAGAGCATTCTGAATCCATCTTAAACAGCGTCTCACACTGGTTTCTGAACTCAAGGTCACCCTCTTCCTTGTACCTGATCTTTCATGTAACAAAACACTTCAATCACTTATCTGGTACAGCCATCAGAAAAGCTTTCTGTTGTGAGTAATACATCCAGAGAACAAGCCATATTTTGCTTTACATACTTAAGTGAAGAATTTGTCTCTGGCTAAACGTAATGGAAGTCATTTGTTCTGGAAAGCAGCAATTCAGAAAAAGATATCCCCTAAAAAGCTAGTGCAGTCTACTCAGAACAGCCTCCGCTGATGGGCTATGAAAGATTCTTGGACTTAAGAGCTATTCTGAAGAGGGCAGAGGATGCTTTAATTTCTCATAATGGCGGCGTCTAGGAAATCTGTCTATTAACCATAACTGTTTGCTCCTGAAATGTGTGACTGGCCCCATCTGAGAAGTAATGGATGCTCCTTTTAGCACTTGGCAGCCTCCATTAGAGCCGGTTTGCACGTGGCTTCTGCAGTCCCTAGCTAGAGTTGGGAAGCAATGCAGTCTGGGAAAAGTGGCCAGAAACTTTTTCTCCTTACCTGAGGTTGCCCTTGAGAAGACCTTTACCCTCAGGACTCCTGTCCCCTGAGGAAGAAGGGACCACTTTGGTCCAGAACAGAGGAGCAGGCATAAAGGGGTAAGACCCTGTCCCCTTCAGAGTGGTTCCCCATTTTTATCTTTGCCCTTTTCTTTCATATTTAGCAACAGAATCCTCCCTGTTAGAGTCCATAGCCCTTAAACCAGAGCCCTGTGGCCTCAAGGCTGGCAGCAGAGATTCTTGTGGTAGCTTCTTACCCCCGGTGGGAAGGACAGACAGTGGGTGGGGAGGGAAAGTTCAGTCCTCACTAGTGACTTGGGCATAGGGTGAGAATACAACTCTTTTCCCGTCCCTCATGGGCAGTTTCTCACACACAACTCTGGCCAAAACAAGGGAGCCCAACCAAACCCTTGCCTTTCTGTGGGAAGCAGCAGTTAACTAACCATTTTCAGCATTTGTCCCTTACCAGACTTCAGGGAAGCTCATGCCCTCCCCAGAAATGACAAATTTGGCCAGGCCAGGATATGGTCTCTGGAAAGGGGTTGTTTTTATCTGTAGCGCCATAGAAAACACATCCTTTGAACTTATTAAGTAGGGGAACAGCAGATTCACACCCTCTGGAGGTTACCAAGGTGAACAGAACCCACGATTAAAATCTGCCAGCCCGGTGATGCATGGAAGCCTGGAAGGCCCAAAGAGGAAATCTAACTCGCTGTTGGTAAATTTTTTTGGGTGATGTTTATGTTTGAACTTTTCTCTGTTTTCCTGTAGAAACTTCCGTACCCTCTTCCTGTGTCCCTACAAAGGCCTGGACAATGTGGTCCCAGCCCTGCCTCGGCCCATGGGCAGGCCCCACCTTCCTCCTTCCTGCAGGGATATCCTTTCCTATAGAAGAGGTAAGAATGTAAGTTTCATGTGAAAATGCGATTATACTCCTTATCTCAGTCATTTCACGATTTGCTGTTTGGTGACAATAAGTCAGCCTGGCCACATTCACAATAGAGGTGGCCCCTGTTCCTAGTTTTGGCTTGGGCTGTTTGCTCAGCTGAAGAGGGCAACTGGCTGTTTAAAAATGCTGCGTGTTTTCCAGGATCTTATCAAGAGTTCATGTCTAAGGCCAGAAAGAAAAGGGAGGGCTTCATTTTTTTCTCTCTCCTCATTGTTTCCAACTGAATTGGCAGGAAATGGGAGTCCTCCACCTGTCCCTTTTGGGAGCAAAACTGATTTGATTCCATTTTTCAGATGTATCCGCTACCACCAGAAGTTGGGAACATTTCCGCTCACCCCCAAACGAATATGCCCTATAGCAACACAAATGACATCTCACAGAATTGGCAATGAATCAAATTTAAATGGAGCTCTTTGGGACTGGTGACTACCGGAAATCTCCTCATGGAGTCTCAGATTTGCGAGACCTTTGTATTTACCCCCTTTGTAAAGCACCTTTTGGGGCTGTAGACCTTGACAGATTCCCAACAAATTTGTGTGAATGTGCGTTTGTGTGAATGTGTGTTTGTGTGTTTCTGTGACTATAGTGTGTGTCTGTGTGTGTATGTGCACCGTCAGTGGCATAGACATTCAGAACTGAAATGTCTATGCCACAGGGTTTCTCACAGGGTTTCACACAATCAAAACAGTTCCCATTCATCACTGCCAGAGAGCACGTGTTTCAGGCAGGTTAGTGTAGGATCCAGACAGCAACCAATTCTATTGCTCAAGAATCATAGTGTGTTTGTGGTTGACCTAGTTTTTTTGTTTGTTTGTTTTTTGGCCAATTCCATCAATTTGGACAAGAATCAGGGTCCATTTAGATCAGTGGTTCTCAACCTTCCTGAGGCGGTGGCCCTTGAATACAGTTCCTGTGGGTCACAACCCACAGGTTGAGATCCACTGATCTAGATGCTTCATTTCGTCTCAAAGCACCCCCAGGGATACTATTTTGAGAGAATCAACCATTTAACTACCCATAGATAAAGCTGAAATGTAGGAATTATATAAACGATAATATTCTGAGAACAGAAGAACATTCCTATTTGATGCCAACTCTTCATCTTAGACTCAGAACATGAGCAGTGAGTTGAATGGAGCCATGACCCAGTCCATTTCTGACCACCTTCAAGAGCACAAGAAGTGGTAAGAGCAATTTGATTCCACCCTGTGGGGTCTGGCTTTCCCAGGACACATCACCCTCCATCCAGGGCCCTGCCTTGGATTAAGTCTCATGGGGAATTCTAGCGCCTTGTACCTACTGTGGCCACGGCAGCTGCCTGTGGCTTTTCTGCTATCTGAGGGGATTTGCAAGCAGGAATAGTGCCAGCCTGCCTCTTCCCTGGGGGTCCCAGGGACCTCTCTGCTCCTCACCCCCACGGCTATGTTTGTTGAAAGCCACCATCACCCCCATGCTGATCCTGAGGTCCCCACCTGATGTTCCAGATGTGAAAAACCAGGAGACCTGCCAAGACCCCATGGGTAGAGTGTTTCTACTGGAGTGAGACAACCAGCTTTCCACCAGCCTCACAGGAATTTGACTTTGTGGAAAAAAGATACTTTTAAGATCTTTGGATTGTATGAAGCTCAGTATTTCCTTTCTCCTTGATATGTCTCCTTGTCACTACTCCCTCTGAAGCAGTGAGGCTCCCCTGTGCCCACTGCCTCCGAGAAAGGATGTTACAGTGGAAAACAGAGCCAGGAAAAGACTTCCTGACTTTTGAATTTCAAAAGCTTAGTCCATTAAGGAAATGGAAAATGCTCACAGAAAGGATAAAACGTGGGCAGAAATACCATGAGTGAGAACACAATTTCTCATCAGTCCTACCCGCTGAGCCTCTAGAATCAGGGAGAGCCAAGGGAGAAAGTAGTGGGGGAAGGGAGCCTGGGACAAGAGGATAAGTGGGAAGACAGCCCAGGGGCACAAGTGGAGTCATAGACCTGCACATCACTTGTTCCCGGGGGCTGCACTGGCTACCTTGTCCTCTGATCCTAAGGGCTTTCTAGGACAGTCATTGGCATTTTTCTCACTGGCCATTTAGCATGGTTAGCAGGAATACTAACTGAGCTCCTCGATTTGGCTGGATTACAGTTGGGAGGACTTACTCCATGCAGTCCACCCAATATACAATGTCTCATGGTGCCTGTAAGCCCCCCAAAGGAGGGTTGGGCCCTTGGGCACCTGGCAAGGCAGTGTTATGGAAGGAATATTCTCTTGGGTCTACAATTGATGGCTGAATGGAACCAGTTCAAGATTTTCCCCAGCAATCACAGTGGTGAGCCCACACCCACACCCCCAGCCCTCCCAATCATATGACTCTCTGGCCTTCTAAAGAGCAGTGGTCCATTTGGGGGATGCTACCCCTTGTTGACTTCCTAGCCTCTGACCTAACTTTGACCTTGTCCCTGATCTTGGGTGTTTGCCTAATATTCCAAGTTCTTTCTCTCTTTCTCTTTTCAAAATTTTTTATTTAACACTTATTTATTTTTATTTATTTGTTTATTTTTGGAGACAGGGCCTCACTCAGTTGCCCTGGGTAGAGTGCCATGGCATCATCATAGCTCACAGTAATCTCAAACTCTTGGGCTCAGGCTATTCTCCTGCATCAGCCTCCCAAATAGGTGGGACTACAGGTACCCACCACAAGACCTGGGTAGTTGTTTTATTTTTAATGGAGACGGGGTTCTCGCTCTTGCTCAGGGTGGTCTGGAACTCTTGAGCTCAAGCAATCCACCTGCCATGGCCAGAGTGCTGAGATTACAGGTGGAAGCTACTATGCCCAGCCAGGTGTTCCAACTTCTCATACCCCTCACCATAGAACCCTGTCCTTGGCTCTGGGGTCAGGGTGTGTAGCAACTTCCTCTTTCCTTCTTCACTCAGGTATCATTCTCAATGTCCCAGCCACCCTCCTCCTCCTGGGCAAGCCAGTCCTACACCTTGAGGTCCCTAACCGCCAAGGAACCCACAAGCCACACCCTTCATCCTGCCTAAGATGGAGGGGGTCACGGGTAACACAGTGTCCTCAGGGCCACACTGTATGTACCAGGAGGATGAGGTTTTCCTGGGATAAGTAAAGATATTATAAGGCCAGTTTGGACCAATGCTGGCCAGGACCCTTTCTCATCCATGTGGAGTCTCTTCAGACCACCCTGGGGACAAGCCCTACATCCTCCTTACCAGGGGTAAGGTAGTGGGGGGGGGACCTTTAGAGGTGAGATCCAGAAGGCCATGGAACCAAGGACTGCAGGGCAAGTGTAGATTGGCTGAGGCTTTAAACCAGAGAAGAAAGAGTGTGGGGAAACCAGATCAATCTCCAGCATTAACATTCTCTGAGCACATCTATGTTGAAAAATAAAAATGGAAAATATAAAGTGGAGGTGTCATGGCTGCTTATGTCACATACTTGGCATATTGCTAATTGTCATCCTCACACCTTCCCCTTGCCCTTTTCTGCTTCACAGAGGTACAATTAATATCAGCAAGTGTGTTCTGCCGGTCTCGAGTGGAAGTTATCATGAAAGTGCAAGAATGGTCATCATCATAGACTCTAAGTTTAGGAGAAAGTCTTCTCAGCCTGAAGTGAGTATTCACTAAATTAAAGGTCTAGGAGTATTAGTGTGTGTCTCAAAGGTTACCTGGTTGGGGAGAATGCACTCAAAAAGATTTTTTCATGGTGAAACTGTAAAACCATTTAGAGTTTAAAAAAAAAAAAAAAAGACACAAACATGAAGAGATTATGAATGACAACTAAATCTGACTATGTATCTAAAACAAGGCAGGCCATCTATTAGATGACAGTATGACTAATTTTTAGGTTAAGTTTTCAGGTCAAGTTTGTTAAAGAAATGGTTGAGCCCATGAGCTTTCATTGCAATGCCATTTTTCTCCATTGAATACTGGCTAAAATGAACAAAGCAGAGGATTTTATGGCACATTATGGAAGCTAGAGGGTTGAGGTTGGAGGATGGAGAATGTTCTAGAACCTTCTTTCTTCTACAGTTGCCCTTGCAATCATCTCCATCTTTGGAATCTTAACACCTGGATTCTAATCCTAGGTGAACTTGGACAAGTTATTTAACTTTTTTGTGCCTTGGTTTCCTCATCTGTCAAATGGATATAGTGAAAATGCCTACCTTATGGAGCAATAATTCTCTTTTTGGGAGGGGACAAAATCTCCCTCTATTGCTGGGTAGAGTGCTGTGCATTGTAGCTCACAGCAACCTCAAACTCCTGGGCTCCAGTGATCCTCTTACTTCAGTTACCCAAGTACCTGGGACTACAGGAGCCCACCATAACACCCAGTTAATTTTTCTATTTTTAGTAGAGATGAGGTCTTGCTCTTGCTCAGGCTGGTCTCGAATTCCTGGGCTCAAGCAATCCACCCACTTCAGCCTCCCAGAGTGCTAGGATTATAGGTGTGAGCCATCACACCCGGCCTACAGCAGTGATTTTCAACCATGTGCCAAAAGAGGATCTCAGGTCTACTGCAAAAAATTTTAAAGACCATTAATTAAATTATTTTTGAAAGAAGTTCAAAGCACAGTAAGTATATTCTTTTTTTTAAAACTCTTCTTTTTGATCAACATAATTTAAGCATGCCATGGAAGTTTAACTATAGGTTCAAATGTGCCATGAGATTTTTAAAAAGATTGAAAATCACTGTTAAGGAGGGTGGTGAGTTTCTATGGAAAGCACTGGAACACAGAAGGTACTAATAATAGGTTCATTATCCTTGTTATTATGGTTATCACTTATTGGCCTCTTATGTTTTTGTCTTTTGTTTGTTTGTTTGAGACTCCTCTGTTGCCTAGGCTAGAAGGCAGTGGCATCATCAGCTCACAGCAACCTCAAGCGATCCTCCTGCCTCAGCTTCCCAAGTAGCTGGAACTACAGACACACACCACCACATCTGGCTAATTTTTCCACTTTTTCTAGAGACTGACTCTCGCTACGTTCCCCAGGCTGATCTTAAACTCCCGTCCTCAAGCAATCCTCCCACCTCAGCCTCCTAAATTGCTGGGATTACAGGTGTGAGCCACACTGTGCTGCCCTGTTAATACCATTATATTCTGTCCTTGGAAACTTTGCAAACAGGAAATCTGTTGGAGCCTGAATGCACCCTTTGTGAGTCCCAAAGAAAGTCTAAGGAGTCGGAGGGTGGGGGGAGAGACAATCATAAAGAGGCAGAAGGAGAGGGAAGCTTCTATGAAGGTTTTCCTGGACAGGTTTTTACCTTTTCAAAAGCCTTTTTACACTATTTGTCCTCTGTCCTCCTTACCCGAAGCCATGTTCAAAATGACTGTGCCTACTGAACCAGGCTGTTTCCAAGCATATTCAAGTCCTGACTTTAGCCCACTATTTTATTTACTTATGTATTTATTTATTTATTTATTTATCTATTTATTTATGTATGTATGTATTGAAACAGAGTCTCACTCTATGCTCTGGGTACTGAGTCATCATAGCTCACAGCAACCTCAAACTCTTGGGCTCAAGCAATCCCTTTGCCTCAGCCTCCCTAGTAGCTGGGACTACAGGTGCTCGCCACAACACTGGGCTAGTTTTTCTATTTTTAGTAGAGACAGGGTCTTGCTTTGTTCAGGCTGGTCTCAAACTCCTGAGCTCAGGTGAACCACCTGCCTCAGCCTCCCAGAGTGCTAGAATTACAGGCATGAACCATTGTGCCCATAAGCAATATTGGCTACCACAGTATCATTTGGTTTTTCTGTCTCAGTTGTCATGGGATTTTCTGAGAGGTGTACTTTATTTTTATTTTTATTTTTATGAGACTGAGTCTTACTTTGTGACCCTCTGTAGAGTGCTCTGGTGTCAATATCTCACAGCAACCTCTAACTCTTGGGCTCAAGTGATTCTCTTGCCTCAGCCTCCCGAGTAGCTGGGTCTACAGGCACCTGCAACAACGCCCAGCTATTTTTAGAGATGAGATCTCGCTCTGGCTCAGGCTGGTCTTGAACTCCAGAGCTCTGGCAACCCAACTGCCTAGGCCTCCCAGAGTGCTAGGATTATAGGCGTGAACCACTGCACCCGGCCTTGAGAAGTGTACTTTAGATAATAAAAGAGGATTGGTAGTGGCCATGTCTGTCAATGATTTTCAGCTCTCTTCCTTTGGCACATGATAGGCTTACACTTCTGGCCCCCTTTGGGGCGTTAAATGGTGTCAAGAGTCTAGTTTGGGCCAGTGAGTTGTGAAAGCTAGTGAAGTGTGTCACTTGTAGGCTAAAGCATTTTACTCCCTGCCCCCAAAGCCAGCAGTGTTGAAGATGGCAACTGTTCTGTCCCTGCATCCCTCCATGACTTTCATAAATGATGAGCAGAACCACTTCATCCCCATCTTTCCAACCAATGCCCAAAAGAGAGGCAGTATGAGTAAGAAACAAACTTTTATTGGCTAAAGTCTCCACTTGGGTGTTCTTTGTTACTGCAGCATAACCCAGACTCTCCTAACTGATACTTGGTGTCTCTAGGATAGTGATTTTCAACTGGTGTGCCATGAGAGGATCTCAGGCATGCTGTGAAAAATCTTAAAGAGCATTAATGAAATTATTTTTAGAAGAAATTCAAAGCAGAGTAAGTATATTCTTCTTCTTCTTTCTTTTTTCTGATCAACATAATTTAAGTGTGCCCTGCAAGTTTAACTATAGGTTCAAGTGTGCTATGAGATAAAAAAGATTGAAAAACACTGCTGTAGAGTAAGAAGCTACTTGCATGCCAAAACAGTAAACAACAAGGTAATTCTGTTGTCCACAGCAAAATCTTTGTAAAATTTCCCTTTGTTACATGATTCACCTTGTGGCCTGGTGTAAGATCCCAGTTCCTTAACTTTGCTCCTCAAATCTCTCGACCTTGACTTTCTATCCCACAAACACTCTCCTTAGTTAGACTGGGCTCTTCATGGTGGATCCTTAACAGGCCTTATTTATTACTATACTCTCAGAGTGTAGTAATATACTATACTCCCAGAGTATCTAAACTGTTTTCCTAATCAGAGCTGCTCCTCCTACTATTCCTGACCTATGAAAGCCTATCCTTTGAGTGCAATTTTGACTATCTTTCTAAAAGGCAAGTAGGAAATAACTATAAAACTTTAAAACGTGAGTGTCGTGTTCATTATTTATCAAACATTAACAAGTAAGATACATACAAGAGGGGGCTGGACGCAGTGGCTCATGTATATAATCTCCCAGCACTTTGGGAGGCTAAGTTTGGAGGATCTCTTGAAATCGGGAGTTTGAGACCCCATCTCATGGGGTATGGTAGGCTAATGGCACTCCTGTAGTCCCAGCTACTCGGGAAGCTGAGGCAGGAACACCCCTTGAGACCAAGAGTTGGAGGTTTCCATGAGCTATGATGATGCCGCTGCACACTAGTCAGGGTGACAGAGTGAGATACTGTGTCCCCCCAAAAAAGAAAAAAAAAATACACGTAAGAGGACCATGTGGGGATCAGTGATGACAACATGAGATAAATTCAGGGTAATGATGGGCAACTGAGTATAAATAGTCCTTGTAGCTGTGGCCTCAGGGTCCCATCAAGGACTTTCTCCTGCAGGTGCACTATCACAGGTGTGCAAAGTTGCACACCAAAGATAGTCATGGCACAATGTTTTTAATTATGAGAAAGGGAAAAACCTATGTGGTCCCCCACTAGGTGCTGAATTAATTATTGTAAATCTATAAACTGAAATGCTAGGCAGACAGACGTTCAAAGAGATGAAGTGCAGTAGTATGTGCTGACACAGAAAGATAAGCATGATATATATGGTTGTGTGAAAAAAAAGCAACTTGCAGAATAGTATACATGGTATGATTCTGTTTATGTTACTACATATATTTTGTTTGTTTTGTTTGGAGACAGGGTCTTACCTGTCACCCAGGCTTGAGTACAGTGGAAAAATCATAGCTCACTGGAGCCATGAAGTCCTGGCCTCAAGCCATCCTCCCACCTTAGTCTTTTATATTCAGAACACTTGTGGAAAGTGGTGTTCCTAAATCCATAGCAGTGGATGGGGTAAGATTGCTGGACAGAGTGAGGAGCTCTTCCAATTTCTAGTGCTTTGCTGGACTTCCTACAAGGAGCATTTACTATTTGCCTGATAATGGTAGTAATGGCTTTGTTCACTGATACTTATTAAGCGCCAAGGATACTACTAGCTTCATGTGATAATCCTCACAATGCAAGGCCATGAAGGAAGTTTTTTATTATCCCTATTCAATGGGTGAGAAATGGAGGGATGGGGAGGTTAACTTGCCCCAAGTCAGAGCTAGTAAATGTCAGAATTGGGATGTGAACCCAGCTGCACTGTAATCAAAGTAAATGATTTTTAAAAACTTTTTCCTTCAAGACACAGTTCAACTCTCACTTCAGTGATGCCTTTTCTGACCATATTATTCCATATTATTCCATTCATTCCATAACTGTTTACTAAATACCAATTGTGGGCAAAAGGCCCATTTACAAAGAGTTAAATAAATCACAGTCTGCCATCTGAGAGTTTATGGTCTAGCAGGGGAGGATAAAGGGACCTCAAAAAGTAGACAGAGACACAATTCCATGAGGGTTCAGAGAAAAGTTACTTCCAACTCTGGGAAGCAGAGTCAAGCAAAGCAGACCCTTCTGTTCAGCTGGAGGGACGGGAGGAGACGGTGTGGGGAGGGCTTGGGATAGGACCAGAAGAGTGATTCATTATCGCGGCAAATGTTTATGATATGTCAGAGAGCTGCTAACTGCTTTTATATATACTAACTCAACCCTGAGGGAAAGGAACTGGCACTCTCCTAATTTACAAAGGGCTAAAATAACTGTCTAGTCGGGTGGCAGAGCTGGGTCTTGAACTCAAGTAATTGGCTCCAAAGTCTACCTCTTTAGTCACATGGCTATACTATCTTTTAGTGGGGGCTACGTATCTGCTGCCACTATATGAGGTGGCTGGGGAAGGAGAGAGCCTGGAGGGGCAGGAAGGTGGTCAGAAAGTCATTGCAATAGGCCAGACCTCCATCCCCAGACTCCTGCAACATTCTGTCCGAGGGACTCATGTGGTCCCTCATTCCACTGTGAGTGTGCCTGTGTTCTCTTTTTAAGTACATGGGAAGCAACCAAAAGCAGTGACTCTATAATACCCATAGCATACAACACACACACACACACACACACACACACACACACACACATGCAATTATCACATGAAGGAGGTTGAGTTAATAGTTCCTAATATCCTGTCATTCTCTGTCTACTCTATAGGGAGTACATCCTAATAATAATTGTAGAATCAAAGTCTAATGCACAATGCCTATAGTTTTACGCTTTTCTGCAGATAGGCATTCTAATTCTGACTTTTACGACACCCTCCTGAGGTGGATCGAGCAAGCATTACATTTTATAGAGGAGAAACTAAATTAGGTGAAGTGAAGGGAGCTGAAGTCACCCACCTCCTGAGCGCTAGAAGCTTGACTCAAACCCAAGTCTCTGATTCTAAGTTTGATGTTCTTTCTAAAGCTTAAGAAAATTCTAGACTTTCTATGACAATGCTCTCCTAAAAGTACACTCTAATCTTCATGTTAAACTTTGCTTCCCTGAAGCTCAGAGTTTCAGAACTTTCATCCATCACTTCAGCATCCAAAGGGGGTGGGCAGAACTGGGCTGTAGCCCCTAGGAGACGGTGTCATCACCCTCTGCATCATGTCACAGCTTCCTGCACTTTCCATTTTTAAGTTGCATTACATTTTGCAGCCCTTGCATTCATCCAGAAACACTTTGATGTGGACTTGGGTATGAAGTCACACCCTCTCTGACTCACTTCTACTTCAAAGAAACTAATTATAGGTGAACTCACCCCAGCTATGTTGAAATCCTAGAAATCATTGATAATTTGCTATTAATTTTTGCAAACCATTCCCCAACCTTTCTGGACATGATTACATGAAAATACTGTTTGAGAGCACGTCTAGCCAGTGCCGGGCCCGAGTTTAGTCATTTGAGAACAGATCATTTCTGAGTACCACTTGAGCCAGGCTCTGTTCTAGGAGCCAGAAATAGAGCAGTGAGGTTCTCAAGGAGCCTTGCTGGGGGTAACAGAGAATAAATGAATAAATAGATGTGAAGCTGTGTCAGGTCCTAGAAAGGGCCACGAGGAAAGTAAAACCATTGGTGTGAGAGAAAGTGACTGTTGAGCGACTTCAGACGTGGTAGTCAAGGAAGATCTCCAAGAAGAGGCATCTTTTAAGGGCCAGCCATGCATGCACAGGGCTGCAGGAATGTCACCTGGGCAGCGGCACACAGGGTCTTAGCTTGTGAGGGGCTGAAAGAAGGGGATGCAACTGGAATCAGAGCATGCGGGAGAAGGACTAAGAAAGAATTCTGCATAGGAGACAGTGGCCAAATCATGGAAGGTCTTTGCAGGCTGGGGAAAGGAGGGTGGCTTCAATTAACATTTGATTGGAACTCAGTGGTGAGGTGAAGGCAAGATGGCTTAATCTGACCTAGGTTCGCAAAAGGCGATTTTAGCTGCTGGGTGGATAGGGGAGTGTCTCTGTCAGCTAGGGCAGCTATCACAAGATACTATCTACTGGGCAACTTAAACCACAGACATCTGTTTTTCACAGTTCTGGACGCTGGGGAGCCCAGGATCAGGGTGCTAGCAGATTTTGTTCTTGGGAGGGTTTCTTCCAAGTTTACACTTGACCTCATCTTGCTGTGAGCTCAGCATGACCTCTTTGTGTGCTCACACACAGAGAGAGAGCTCTGGTCTCTCTTCTTATCTAAACCTAATCACCTCCCAAAGGCTCCACCTCCTAATGCCATCCCATCGGTGGGAGTTAGGGCTTCACATAAACATTTTGAGGACACAAACACACAGCCCACGACAAGGTCCAGGTGAGAGATGGTGGAGCCTGGGCCAGGAGGGAAGAAGTGAATGGAAAGATGGGGGCAAACTCAGCTTGTCCGTCAGAGTTGATGCACACAGAACAGGCCCCGAATAAATGTTTCCCTGTGTGTTTCCTTTTCTTCCTTTCCTCTTTTCCTCCCTTGGTACCTCCTTGCTCATTTCATTTGTTGAGCTTTGGCATGAGGTATTTCTTAGTTAAACCTCGTCTTTTCCTTCAAATGCACAGTTGGCCCATTGAGGCTGTTCACACCTATAATCCCAGTGTCTGGGGATGTGGAGGCAGGAGGATCCCTTGAGCCCCAGAATTTGAGACCTGGGCAACATAGTGAGACCCTATCTCTACAAAAAATTTAGAAATTAGCTGGGCATGGTGGTGTGTGCCTGTGGTCCTAGTTATTTGGGAGGCTGAGGCAGGATGCTTGAGCCCAGAAGTTCAAGCCTGCAGTGAGCTGTGATTGTACCATTTCACTGCAGCCTAGACAACAGATGAGACAGTGTTTCTAGAAAAAGGAATGGAGGGATAAAGGAAGGAAGGGAGGGAGGGGGAGAAAGAGAGAGAGAGAGAAGAAAGACATAGATCCAGATCATAACCTCACCAGCCCTGCACTATGATTGATTCTAGAAGTTCAGATGAAAAAGACATAGTCAAAAACAAACAGAAAAAGATACATTTCTAGCACTCAGTGATCTTACAGTGCACTAATGCAGAAAGATGGGCAAGGAGAAAGTACAATACAGGGAGACAAGTGGAACACAAGAAACATCTGAAAGACGGGCACCAAAATGGCACGGGAGGGGAGAGTAACTCCTGGAGAGAGAAGAGAACAGGTGCCTGCTGGCCTGGGAGTAAGAGAAGGGATGGTTTCCTGGCAGGCAGGGAGAAAAGGGCATTCTGAGCATGGAAACAGCATAGGTAGATACGAAGAGGAGGGAAACAGCATGGTTTATGGCAGGACCACAAGCCATAAGCCACTCAGTATTGCTGGAGCAAATATAACAAGGGAGGGAGGTAAGGCTATCATTGTAGGCAGGATCCAGATGGTAAAGGGCATGAACAAGCTTGTGCTATATCTAGTAAGTGGTGGGGAGTGAGAGAAGAGTTTCCGACAGGGAAAGACTGTCAGATTTCATTCAATTCCACATGTTCACCATGCGTACTTTTAAAATACACACGCACGCACACACACACACACACACACACACATTACCTGGAAATGCTTGTGACCGTGTATGAATGAGAGACTTTTAAAACCCATGGCTCCAAGAATGTGACATAATTTGGAAAGGGCAGAGAATAAGGAAAGGAGAAATGACAGCGGCTGGAGGATGGATTCTTGGCCCCCTTCCATCCCCTGGGGACAATCGGACCAGGCAGAGCAGCCCGTCTGGTATGTCTGCAGGCATTTAAGGCGAGTCTCACCCTGCAGAGAACGAAGCGATTCATGCAGAATGTACAGACGAGAGATGCCCATTTTCCAGGGGTTGCAATGCCAACTCTGGTTGCAATAAGAAGGTAGCAGGAGCCCGGAGGCCGGGCTGGGCCAAGGTACACATTTTCTGTGGGTACACCATTAAGGCATCTGGTAAAATGCTCAGAGGACTTTCAGAGAGGTCGGCAGCTTGGACATGGGGCGTGGAACGTGAAGTTCCCAGGACTGGTTGAGTGGAGCCTCACAGCAAGTCAGAGGGGCTGGGGGGAGTCTGCACCACTTTGTGGTGCAGTGTGAAGACAGTGTTAATTTTAATTCCACTTTGCTCTATGTTTTTTAAGATAGCACATAAAACACAAAGGGAGTGCTGCAAACTGAGGTCACAAGAGGGTGACATTGGTCTCTGATGTTTCTCCTCTGCAGAATAAATTGGGGATATCAAGTCTTCAATTGGGAAAAATCCAGCCCTGGCTTGCAAATGTTGTTGGCTTTGGGGGTTTGCCTGTAGAAGCTGAAAGGGCCCAGCCCTGCTCTTTGTAGTGGGTAGAGAAGCAGAACAGCCCAGAGCCCTATTATTTGGAATGAAAAGACCCAAATAGTCACTATTGTCAGCAACTACAAAAATCTCATAAATCCACGCTGCCTGACAATCCTATAAATAGCTGTGTTGCTATTTAAACTCGTACTTAGATGGATTAAAGTTCAATAAAATTTACCGTTGATTTCCTTGATTGCATTAGCTACATCTCAAGTGCTCCACAGCCGTAGGTGGCTGATGGCTGCCCTACCAGACAGCGCAGACGGAGGACATGGCCGTGACATCAGGAAGTTCTGTTGTCCACATCAGCGTCTGCGTGCTTTTCCCTCAGACCGTAGATCTGCAATCAGAGTGATAATGATGTGAACTTTGATGATGCTGTTCCGCATTACTGAGCTCATGCTGCCTGGCGCTGTGCTGAAGGCTGCCTGTGTCTGGCGCACTAACTCATTGAGAGGATCATTTTCTCATTGTGTTTTTCTCTCCCTACCCTGTATCTAAGAGGCACATGGCCATCAGTCCTTGTGTAAGGAGAGTTGGTGTTGCCAGGCCGAGAGCCACAGGTGACTGATGACAAGGTATCTGCTTGTCTTTTATAGGAAAGCTAAGCTTGTTGTAGAGATTGTGCTGGGCTATGTGGGGGGTGGGGGGGGGGAAGATAGGAGAGAGGGAGGAAGGAAAAATCCCCCAGGTGTCAAAGGGTGCCCCAAAAAGCTTTTGGTATTGGAAATAAGTCCCCACTCTCTGGAAGCTGGGCTTGTGGTGAGATTCCCAGAGGGAATGTTTGTCAATGTCCTAGGGAGGGTGGACCCAGGCTCTGGATTCCCGGATTCTGGACTCCTTCTGGATGTGCCACAGAACCCCTGCAGGCACTGAGATTTAAGGGACTACCAGCTGGGCCACTACTAGCCCATAGGGTACCCTAGTGCTAATTAGAAAAAGGCATTCTTGTCTGTACGTGAAATAATTTATTGTCAGCTTAGCATATTACTGATATGGGCTGAGCTGTGTTCTCCTAGAATTATATACTGAAGCCCTAATGCCCTGTTTCTTGGAATGTGACTCTATTTGGAGCCAGGATCTTTGAAGAGGTGGTTAAGTTAAAATGGGGCTGTTAGCATGGACCCTTCTCCACTGGTGTCCTTAGAAGAAGAGGAAGGTTGGACACTTGGGGAGACATCGGGGCATGCACAGAGGAAAGACTGGGAAAGCAGAAGCCACCAGCCTCAAGCCACCAGCGTCAAGCTAAGGAAAGAGGCCTGAGAGGAAAATAACCCTGTTGGCACCTTGATCTTATTTCTTTATTCATTTAGAGATAGGGTCTCACTCTATTGCTCAGGTGTGAGTGCAGTGGTGAGATCATAGCTCACTGCAACCTTAAACTCTTGGGCTGAAGCAACCCTCCTGCCTCCATCTCCAGAGTACCTGGTACTACACACATCCAGATAATTCTTTCTAGAGCCTTTGCAGAGCAGCAGCCCTGACAGCATCCTCACACGGGGAGGTGTTCTCCTATTCACAGACAGACACACTGTTACTGGACACATGTTATTGGTCTGCAGAGATCCTGCCAGGTTTAAAGGGCAGGATCCACGGGGATGCGGCCTGCAAGGGCTGGGAGTGGGGAAAAGAAGCAATTCCTGGAGTGGGGGTGGGGCGGGGCAGGGCCCTACAAGCCACAAACCTGAGTGCACATGGACTGTACTGACTGCGTGCACAGCTGTGTGTACCTGCTGCTCCGGAACACAGCTGGGAGGCCTGGATCTCCCTGGCTGCCCATACATGCCCATGAACTTTAGTCTAGGTCCCAGCTGGGAGCAGCATCCCCTTGGAGCAGACACTGTGATGTAGTGCCCAGCCCGACCGTGCGTGGGTTTGGACAGTGAGGAAATCAGCAGCCACAGTGGATTGCTGGCCATAAAACACACCCCCGTGTTCCAGCACAACCCTAAAGAACAAGCTCAACATTTCCTGCCAACCCAATGGAATGGGAGATTGTAAGCAAACTGGAAGTTACTTAACAAAAACAGATGACATGACCCTTCTTTCACGTAGAAGTTTGTCAGATAGGAGTCATGCTTAATATGTGATCCAGAAGCAGGGTCCCAACAGGAAACTGGTGGCACATTCAAACAGAGTGACTGGAGGAGGATGAATGGGACAGGGCAGGGTAAAGAGTAACCGGCAAAAGAGGATGAGAAATTTGGAGCTGTCAATGGCTGAAGTGGTTGCCCGCGCTGTATCTGAAGGGGACACTCAGCGAGTGGCCCCAGAACCACAACTGCAGCAGAGGGGCGTGTGCAGGAACTGTGGCCATCGTGGAGTTAAGTAGCCACTGTCTGTCAGAAATCTAGCAGACAGGGGCTGGACACAGTGGCTCACACCTGTAATCCTAGTACTCTGGGAGGCCAAGGTGGGTGAATCACCTGAGCTCAGGAGTTCAAGACCAGACTAAGCAAGAGAGAGACCTTGTCTCTACTAAAAATAGGAAAACTAGCCAGGCATTGTGGAGGGTACCTGTATTCCCAGGTACTTGAGAGGCTGAGGTGAGAGGATCGCTTGAGTCCAAGACTTTGAGGTTGCTGCGAGCTGTGATGCTGCTATAGCATTCTACCAGGGCAACAGAGTGAGGCCTGTCAGAAAAGAAAGAACAAAAGAATGAAAGAAGGGGGAGAGGGGGGGAGGGAAGAAGAAAAGAAAGAAGAAAAGAAGGAAAGAAAAGAAAGAGAAAGAAAGTAAAAGAAAAAAAAAGGGAAAAAAAGGAAAGAAAAAAAATTAGCAGGTGGGGAGCCTGGGGAACAACCACCCTAACCCCACTCTCCCACTTTCTGGTCTCTACCATGAGAGGCCTAATGGCTGAACCCAACCTAAAGTCAAAGGGCAAGTGAGCCTGGGTCGTGCAGTTCAGAGAGGTCAGCATCCCAGGCCTCATCCCAGGAGCAGGGTGACAAAGATGAAGAATGAAACTAGAGGGAGAAACAGAAAAACCCAGCACACTTTCTAAACATGCACCACTTCCTCTGTTCATCCTGTGGCCGTCCAATTAGGTGCTATTGTTATCCCATTTTATAGATACAGAAGCTTAGGTTTAGGGAGGGATTTAAGTGATTTGTTTCACTAGATTCTAGAATATAAGCTCCACACAGGCAGAGACCTCGTTTGTCTTATACCCAGCTATATCCTCAGTGCCTAGAAAAGTGCCTGGAACATAGTAGGTACCCACTACATGTTTGCTGAGTGAAATCCTCCAAGATCACACAGGGCCCACAAGATAGTGCCTGAGTTGAACCCAGACAGATGGCAAAACTCACAGGCTTAATGATCACGTCAATGTCCTTAAACCAAGCTCTGTAGATTCCTGAAGGTCTGAGAGTTTGCCAAGATAATTCTAAAATGTTATCATTTTTTATGTATTCATTTTAGCGATAGCCTAAGAAAAAGTTGGATATTAGCATATCCTGGATCACCTGCAAACACCTATCCCACAAACAGGTACAGTGCAAGAATACCAGGCCCAAGTCTCTGTTTGCATTCACCATGGTATTGGCACAAAATGATGCCTCTGTAATTATCTTGGGCTAACGAGAAAGGAACATGGGCGGACTTACCTCCTAAGTGATCCATAAACGATGACAGTGAAGGCCAAGTGACATTGCAGAACACTGTACAAACAAGAGAAGAGCGGAGCATTGAGGAGGTCAGAGCTGTAGTCTCCTCAGGGTCAGGGTCAGGGCTAATCCAAACACCATCTCTCGTATCAACACTGTTAGTCTGAGTTGCTCTAGTTACACAGTGGGCTTTGTTTTGCTTTTTAAATTCGGTTTACACAGTGGGCTTTGTTTTGTTTTTTAAATTCGGTTTGGTTTTATAGTTGAACAAGAGTTGAGGTACAATGTTATGCTTAGTAGTTTGGGGTAACATATAACTTAAATCAACTCTTAAATTTTTTTTCTTTAAAATACATTTAGGCACTTCTCAGGCATATGAAATGTTCATACCATGCTGCAAAATATGCCATGGAAATGCATGCAGCAGGAGCCTAACAGGCCTAATTTAGAGGTGTCTGAGAAGAAAGAAGCGGGAAATAGTTATTTACCGAACTTACTGAGTTCTTTACATAGAATATCTCAAATCCTCCCAACAACTTTGCAATGTAAATATTATTTCCCCATTTCACAGATGATGAAGCTGAGGCTCAAGGAGGTAGGTATGCAACTTGTCTCACACACACCACTAAAAGAGAACAAGGATTCCAGCCTGGTCTGCCTGACCCTAACAGTTATATTCTTTAGTGTTTTCCTAACATTAACATTTTTAAGACTGTAGAGGAATAGTAAAACACTTTTTGATGTGAATTCCATTTTGCAACATGCAATTGGTTTCATAAAGATGAATAAAGGTTTGTAGATGTTTTTGTTTTTGGTTATTATTATTATTATTATTATTATTATTATTATAGAGTCTCACTTTGTTGCCTTCAGCAGAGTGCCCAGTGTCACAGCTCATAGGAACCTGAAACTCTTGGGCTAAAGTGATTCTGTTGCCTCAGCTTCCTGAGTAGGACTGAGTAGGACCTGAGTAGGAGTACAGGTGGCCACCACCATGCCTGGCTATTTTTAGAGATGGGAATCTCATTCTTGCTCAGGCTGGTCTTGAATTCCTTAGCTCAAGCAATCCACCTACCTTGCCTTCCCAGAGTGCTAGGATTGCAGGCGTGAGCCACTGCACCTGGCCCTAAGTTCATATTAATAGGCGAAAAGGGGTCTTCGTACAGTGACAGTGACTGTCATGCTATTAATACTGACGAACACTTCCTAGTCCCAAGTGGATATTGTCTAAAAATTTGTACTGATCTGTGGACCATTTGCAACTGACATGAGTGTTCACTAGGGTGAAGTTGACAGTTCAGCTCCAAGTATATTAAATTTGGGGCATCTTTGAACACAGCTTCTCTTTCCACTGAAAAGCATTCCCTTGTAAGAAGAATATGATATCTGTGTAACATCCCCTAGAGTCACATGCTAATGGTGGGATGATGGAGGATGCAGGAGCTCATCTTGGCATCATAGACCTGGGCCACTCTGGCTACTTCAGCCCTTGCTGAGATCTATCAAATCAATGGCAGCTCATCCAGGCTGGTAGACGCCATCATGGGTCAACCCTGCTGACAGGGTATACTGGGTATACTTACAGGTGTATACTGCTTCAGAGTCCACAGAAGAGTCCACACACATCAAGTCATATATGCAAAGATCTGACAATTAAGTCCGGGACTTAACTCATTCTAGAAAACGTCCTACATGCCTCATTACTGAACATGACTACAGTCTCCTTCAAAGCTCTCTCCATGGGAAGCTATGCACTGAGGCCAGCGCCTAGTCCACCTTTTAAAGCAATTTCAGGACTCTTTTACTGGATTGGCTAGAGCTGTTGTTGTACAAGGTCTGACAATTAAGTTAGTGGACTTGCTACCATACACTTACGTTGGCAGCACTGTACAAACAACTCATATGTATTGGTGTACCATACAATGATAGCTCTGACGGTCATTCCAGAAAAAGAGTTCCAGGGTTGCTTTGAAGGGTGGAGTAGGCGCATAGCTTCCCATGGGAGCACTTTGAAGGTGACTGTAGTGATATTCAGCAATGAGGGATGTAACACTTTTTCTAGGATGAGTTCACAAACATAATTGTCACACCTCATACTTCACGCCAGGGGTCTGATTCTCAACGTAGAGGTAAGAAAACTGAATCTCAAAAAGGTTAAATGATGTGTGAGGGGTTGGAGTCAAAAAGTCTTTGGACTGACTCTAAATCTAGAGCTTATTTTTATCATTCTTTTGTTTCCCACAGTCTGTGGTGCATGAGCCCCCCAGAGCCCACAGTGTGCTTGCAAAGGAATCCATCCCAGCACAAGCTTGAATTATTGGATATATAAACTCCACAAGGCCAAGGGTTCTCCAAGTGTTTAAGAGTGGGGGCTGTGGAACTAATCCCGGCTCTACCATTAGCTTCCTGGGTGACTTGGGGCAAGTACCTTGACCCTTCTCATTAAAAAACATTTTTTATTCTGATACCTAATACGTAATAATTTATATAAATATTAGTAGCACCTACATTATAGTGTTTTAGGAGTAAATTAATGAGCAGTGTACGCATAAATCCCTTAACACAATGTTTAATACAAAAAATACATGTAAAGTACCCAATATACATGACTCTAATTTTTACTGTTTACCACTGAATTATTCAGCATCCAGATGAGTGCCTGATACCATCTGAATGTTTCGGGTTGAGTGTCAGTCCTTATATTAGGAGAAGTAAACTCTATCCTGAGAATGGAATTTTAGGAGATTTTTTTCCCCCTAGATTCAAGACCTCTGCTTTTCTGCAGTATTACAATTTAAGAATCAAGAGAGTGAAAATGGCTTTTCAACCAGGCAAAAGGCACAAGGCTGGACACACAGTAGCGATGGCCGGAAGTTTACCCAGAAAGCTCTCAAGCTGCAGCCCTCATGATCCAGAAAAGACCAGGGATCCTAGGTGCAGATTGCCAGCCAGCAGGCTGACAGCCTGTCAGCGACTCTTCTGATAGCAAGAAATTTTGCTGCTGAGGAATTGGTTGTCTGGCAGCAGGCTATTTCTCTCTTTGCAATCAGCTTTGCTTCCCCTTTCTTATTAGACATTTTGAACTTTCATAAATATACTTAGAAAGTTACCTTCTCAGAGCAACTGGAATTCCTCTTTCTAGGATGGAGTTGGCTCCTTCCCTCCTCCACTGGGAATTTTCCCTGAGACAGGTTTTCGAAAAAGCACTCTGAGCCTTTTCAACACGTGGTGACTGTTCACAAGGCACAATTGTTTGCCTTCCACGCAGAATTCAACTCCATTGAGTCAGGAAGAAAATCAAGGCGACAAGAGGCTTTAAAATTCAGACAGGAAGTTCTGCCCTTTTGACCCGGGAAACCAAAAGGAAGGTGAGGAGGAAAAGGATAAAGAAAAATACAGTCAGGGTGAATTTATAAAGAAAAGAGAAAAGAAAGGAAAAGAAAAGAAAAATTCCAAGAGGAGGTTGAATATGTGTGTCTTTTATATAGAGTCCACATTTTAAGGTGGAAGCAGTCGTTTTAAAGACTAATAAATACCCAGTACACAATGAGACACCCCATGAGCCCTCCTAACAGGCAGGCTCTGTTTTCTTTTCTTTTTTCTTTCTTTTTTTTTTTTTTACCTGAATTGAAATTTTATTTTTTATTTTTCTTTCTTTCTTTTTTTTTATTAAATCATAGCTGTGTACATTGATATGATCATGAGGCATCATACACTAGCTTCATATACCGTTTGACACATTTTCATCACACTGGTCAACACAGGCTCTGTTTTCATAAATCCCTTTGCACAGACGTAACAAAGCAAGGAGTCCTGAGACACAGATGGGGGAATGAGACCTTGAAAAGCACTGTGCCCTTCCAACGGAGATGTACCTCCCACACTCCACTCTTCCGTCCCCACTGGAGTGTCCTCCCTTCCCTGCTGTCCTGTTACTCCTCCCCGTGTTTGTCTATGGCTTGCTTTGACCTATTCCCTCCTGCAATTCTCGTGCTTTCCATGCTTCTCTCTGCTCTACCCTCCATCATCCTCCAAATAGTCAATTTCTCTTCATTTAATCCACTTGTGCCCCACTCCTCTGATTTCTACATCTGTCCTTAGCAGGATTTTGAGAAACAGCATTTCCTCCCTGTGTGTAGTAGCAGAGGCCACTTTACAAATCGGGGTGTAGCAGGTTTAGGGGTTACACGTTTAGGCGTTCCAGTGACCCCTGAGACCAAACCAGGCTAAAACTAAATTCACCAGCTCCATCCCCGGTTCCTCGCACACTCACTGTGGCTTTTCTGATCCTCCTGTGCCTCACCCTCCTGGTCACTCCCAAACTAAAGTCCTCCCTCTCCTCCTCCCCTCAATGCCTAGGGATCTCCCTGTTAACGTCTTTTAAAATGTTTGTCTTTCTCTTTTTTTTCGAGTCTAAGCCTTCATCATCTCTTGTCTAAACTATTTTTTTTATTTTTTTTTCTATTATTAAATCATAGCTGTGTACATTAACATGATCACGGGGCATCATACGCTAATTTCACAGACCGGTTGATACATTTACATCACACTGGTTAACATAGCCTTCCTGGCAATTTCCTAGTTACTGTGCCAAGACATTTACATTCCACATTTACTAAGTTTCACATATACCCTTGTAAGATGCACCACAAGTGTAATCCAACCAATCCCCCTCCCTCTACCCACCTCCCCTCTCCCTCCCCTCCCTTTCCCCCTTCCC
>CAUYPK010108509.1:0-41563 GCA_963574355.1 Loris lydekkerianus | reverse complement strand
AGGTGGGTGGAGGGAGGGGGATTGGTGGGATTACACCTGCGGTGTATCTTACAAGGGTATCTGTGAAACTTAGTAAATGTGGAATGTAAATGTCTTAGCACAGTAACTGGGAGAGTGCCAGGAAGACTGTGTTGACCAGTGTGATGAAAATGTGTCAAACGGTCTATGAAGCTAGTGTATGATTCCCCATGATCATATCAATGTACACAGCTATGATTTAATTAAAAAAAAAAAAATATATATATATATATGAATAAAAATAAAATAAAGTGACTGGACAGAAAGCATTATATTCATATTTGAATCTTTAAAGACATTGAAAATAATTGTGACTAAAAGAAATGTAAAATGAGTGACCACTGACTACTGTTCACCCAAAGAAACTGTAATGGAGGAATGGTCCAACCTCATTTTTCTCCTTGCAGTTTGGTTTATTTGCTTTTAAGGCCCACACAAAGTATGCTTAGTTGTTAGATTTAACAATGAGATGGGTTTTTCTGTTAAAATTTTTTACATGGCTGCACTCAAGGCTGGTCCTAGACAGTCCATGAGTAAGTCTTAAATTTTGCATTGGCCCGTCACGGTCTTTATTTTGATACATAGGCAGGGCTGAGTGAACTCCTCCAAGATGCAGGGTAATAGACAGGAAATTGATAATGGTGCCCAATGGTTTAAACAATGATTTTAAATAACTCAAATTCTTTATTCTAAGCAATATAACCTGAAATTATTTAGAGTTCAGTAAAGTGTCTAAAAAACTATATAGGCAAACAAAAATTTAATGGCTTCTTCAACTCCCAGAAATAAAATGTTTAGTTTTAACAGAAGTAATTCACATGGACTTGTGAAGTCTATGACTGCCTCAAATACTGTGCAAAATAGTTTACTTACAGGATGTTTATGAAAGGCCAGAAAATGTTACCAGATTCTCATAGAGTTCTGTTACACTAACAAGGTTAAGAAATTGTGAGTTGGAAGATATGGGGGAAAGACCCCATTTATGGTGGCAAATGCAAAAATAAATATAAGAAAAAAGCAATACTGAGAATGTGAAGAAAACTACAAAACTTTTTTTTGTTGTTGTTTTTGGAGACAGAGTCCTACTTTATTACCCTTGGTAGAGTGCCGTGGCATCTTAGCTCACAGGAACCTCAAACTCTTGGGCTCAAGCAATCCTCTTGCCTCATCCTCCCTGGTAGCTGGGACTACAGGTGCCTGCCACAATGCTGGGCTATTTTTTTAGAGACAGGATCTCACTCTTGCTCAGGCTGGTCTTGAACTCATGAACTCAGGCAATCCAACTGCCTCAGCCTCCTAGAGTGCTAGGATTACAGGAGTGAGTCACCACACTTAACCCTAAAACTATAAAACTAAAATTTCCTTCAGAGACAGAGCACAAAAAAAAAACTTGAAAAAATCCAAAATCTCTGTATAGGAAAACTGAGTATTGTGTTATGAAGATGGCTCTTAATTTATGTTTAATTCAATTTCAATCAAACTTTGCAGGGAGCTTTATATCTAGAAATATAGGCTGGGAGTTCAATGGCATGATAATAGCTCACTATAGCCTCCAGCTCCTAGACTCAAGGTTATCCTCCTGCCTCAGCCTCCCAAGTAGGTGGGACTACACATATATGCCACTGCACCTGGCTAATTTTTTTTTTTTTTTTTGTAGATAGGGAGTTTGGCTCTGTTACCTAAACTACTCTCAAACTCCCAGCCTCAAGCAATCCTCTTGTTCTGGCACCCTGAACAAGTGATCACTTTTTAGTGACAACAAGTGCTATCTCCACATGAGAGTAGCATGGCAAGTGTCTTCACAGCATCCTACAAACTGTTATAATCCTTCCCAAAATAAATTTGGAAAAATCAAGAGCCTTAAACATGACCAGAGTATTTGACTGGGTAATTCCATTTGTAAGAATCTTCCCTAAAGAAATAAACTGAAGTGTAGATAAAACTTTATGCATATAGATTTTTTATCACAGACTTATTTATAATAGAGAAAGGTGAAATAAATATTAATAGCATATCTGTGTGATGATAAATTATATGGACAGTAAAATGATCTTAAGAAATAATTTTACTGACATGAGAATGTGTTTATGATACATGCTAAGTTTTAAAATATAAGATACCAATTATACATACAAAGCCTCACCTACATAAAAGAAAACAGGCTGTGACAATATAGATCAAAATGTTCACAGAGGCCAAACCCATGCTTCATATTATGGGTAATTTGCATTTAATTTTTAAAGCATATTTATGGTTTTCTGCAATAAGCAAGAATAGCTTTGAAAAAAATTTAAGTGCTATTTTAATGTAATAGCATACAAAGTAGCAATTTTTTCTTGGCATACCTTGAAAAAGTTATAACCATTTTTATGGTAGTCAAAAGTCATACTTCAGGGCGGTGCCTGTGGCTCAAAGAGTAGGGCACCGGCCCCATATACCAGGGGGTGGCAGGTTCAAACCTGGCCCTGGCCAAAAACTGCAAAAACAAACAAACAAACAAAAAAAAGTCATACTTCAGTGTAACTCAGTTAAAATATTTTCTCCCTCTTTAAAAAATGCAATTCCAAATGAAATAAACATGACCACACCTCAACTTGCTACATGGTTAATCCTCTTTTCTGAGTCCAACGTTTGCTACTTTTCAAAAATATGAAGAGATGAAACAAAACTAAATTTTCTCTTGTTGTTACCTTGTTCTTTTAACAGCTTCTAGGAAAAATATGGCTTTTCCTTTCTCAGCCATAAATGATTTGCTTTCCTGCAGATTTGTCTATCTGGAGCTTCCAGCTGCTGCCAAGACTCCTTGCACCAGGTTCCGCTGGTGGCAGCCCGTGTTCTCGGGGGAGGACTATGACCAGTGGGCAGTCGATGACATCATCATTCTGTCAGAAAACCAGAAGCAGATCATCCCAGTCATCAACCCAACGTTACCCCAGGTATTTCTCATACGTCCAGACTCCAAGAACACAGAGCTTTGTAAAAGTAAATGGGATAAGTGACTCGTTTTCTTAAGGATTTAGTTCTTAAAACTGAATGTTTAAGTGCTTGCACTTAATTTCTTGAAACCTCTCTGTGGCACTAGTTAACAGATTATTTAGATGCAAAAAAGACTAAAGTCTAAGTCATCAAGCAGAATTGTTAGTGTACTTATAAGATGATTAGATACACAGGGGCAAAATATTTTCAGAAATATTAAAGACACTATTTAAAAAAAAATACATAGTTAATTTAGAGATTCTTCTGTATTTTCCTAGAAATGCAGGTGGTACATGGCCCAGCGTGTCATGAACTGAAAATTCCTTTTTCTTGTTTTCAAACCTATCAAAGTGCCTTTCTTTGTTTGTATTGTTTCTATTAGAACTTTTATGAGAAGCCGGCTTTCGATTATCCTATGAATCAGATGAGTGTGTGGTTGATGCTGGCTAATGAAGGAATGGTTAGAAATGAAACATTCTGTGCTGCCACACCCTCAGCCATGATATTTGGAAAATCAGATGGAGATCGATTTGCAGTAACTCGGGATTTGACTCTGAAACCTGGATATGTACTACAGTTCAAGGTATTGATGTACAAACTTCTTCTCAGAGCAGATTAAAGAGCCATACATCCTAAAGATTTATAAGTGAAACAGAACACAAATTTTTCATATTCTGTCAAAGAAGGGACTCACTTGAAAGAAGGTTAAACAATCTTGTAACTCTAAAGCTCTTCAGCTCTACTCATAAGGAAAACAGCTCATTAATCCCAGAAGCTGTGGTCAGAGGATTGTATTTCTGTAAGTGCTTATGGAATGCTACCAGAATTAAAAATAAAATCAACTTTTGGGACTTCCCTCTGATTGCGATTTATTGAATTCCATGCTTCTGAATGGTGATAGATAAGTTCTTCTATTCAGCATACTATAGGTTTTGGACTTATGAGTTATTTTATGCTTTTACATAGGATTTTCAAATAGTTTATCTTCCTTAAATTCAGTACATTATTACTTTAATCATCATTCTTCTCTTAAAAGCTTGTTTTTCAGCTCTGTGATAACCTGTCAACATGTATTGCAAGTATCTACTTTGACAAGCTCTCGTTTCAGAACCTAATCAAAATTTCATTGTGTTTATAATAAAATCCCATTGGTGAATTCTGGGGTTGAAAGTAATGCAGTTTTAATGAGCCAGCACAACTACATGGTCCTTACATAACGGCAGGATGCAGATGCTGAATAATTTACAAATGGAATTATTAAAGAGATCAGATGTTTATAGGTAGCTCTTCAAATATAATTTTCACAGGTCCGTAAACAAGGAAGTTACTCGTAAATAATATGATTAGGAAAATGTTATCCTTCCTTGTTTAGATTCAGATGCTAAATTGCCATGAAGAAACATAAGAATAACAGTATATGAACCTAGATTAGTTTGTTGATACCACCTAAAATGGTAACAAAATAACATTAATAGAAAATATTTCAAGAATACTATGGTATTTCTCATCTGATACCTTTTATATAGTCAGTCACAAAATCACGGTAGCATAGGTGTTAAAGTCTGTAAGGTGATATTCTGAAGTTTAAAAAATCGAAATAAAGAATACAGAGTTAAATATTTCAAGTACTTAAACCATAAGCAAGAATGTATAACGCTTATGAAAAAATAATAATTCTCACTGTTAATTCTATTATCAGTTAATAATAAGCATGGAATCACTCAGGATTGATTTGAATACTGTATACAAGAATTTTTGGTATCATTTGTACAAAAATACACAGTGCTGGTAAATTTTCTGTGACTGCTACTGTGTGATAAACACTAGATGCTAAGAATATAGAAATTAAAAATATGGCTCTGGACCTCAAGGAATTCAGAACCTACCAAGCGAAACTCACAGTACAGTCACAGGAATGCTGTAGATGCTAGGGGAGGACCCTGCATGGAGTCTGACGTGATAGGTGCTCAAAAAATATGTTAGGTGAGGGCAGCATCTGTCGCTCAAAGGAGTAGGGCACCGGCCCCATATGCTGGAGGTGGTGGGTTCAAACCCAGCCCCGGCCAAAAACTGCAAAAAAAAAATTAAAAAATTTAGGTGAGTAAATGGATAGATGGATGGATGGATGGATGAATGAATTGAAATTAGAAGTCTCTGGAAATGCAGAGAGACTTAGCCAGCTAAAGAATGGGGGAGGGTAGGAATTCCAGTTAAAGAGAACAGAATGAGAAAATACATGAAAATATGAGAAAGTACAAGTTTCCAACTTTGAGGACTATCAAGTATGCACAGTAGAGGTGAGAAGGCTTGTCCTGGTTGGCATTATACGCTATGTCATATTACTTGCTCGTTAACTAAAGAGCAATGAATCAGGGAAGATGTTTAATCCATTGAGTGCCAGAATCAGACCTGTGTTTTAGAAGTTATCATTCTGGCAATAGTATGGGTGTTGACTTAACAGAAGAAATTAGAATCAGCAAGTATATTCCTTCATTCAGCAGGTATTTCTAAAACCTCTATGTTCCAAGCACGGTTCTAGGCTATGAAAATAAACACAAATAAGAGTGTGTGGAGCAGGGTGATGGAAGATGGTTACCATTTTATAAAGGGTTGGCAGATTGGCCTCACTAATGAAAGAGCATTTAACCCACAACATATAGAAAGTGAAGGAGTAAGTCATGCAACTCTCTGGGCAAGATCATTCCAGGGACAGGCAACAAAAAGTACCAACATCTTGAGGAGAGAGTGTTGTTGGAAAGGTTTTAGAAACCACATGGATGCCTTTTGGCCAGGGTAGAGAAAGTGAACGGGGGACAGGTAGAAAAAAGTAAGGTCAGACTTTGACTTCTGTTCTAAATGAAATGGCCAGCAGAGGGGTGACGTGCTCTGACATAGGCTCTCACAGAATAGATCTGGTAACTGTGTTGGGTTGCACCAGCAAGGTCAAGGGCAGAAACAGAGAGACCAGTTGGGCAGCTGTTGTAGTGACCCAACACTACATGATGGGACCTGTGTCATAATGGAGGAGGCAGAAAGAAGTGGTCAGAGTTTAAAATATATTTTGAGTAAAGTAAGGATGCTAGAGCTGTAATCAAAGTCAGAAATGAGAAACCCCAATAAAAACACAAAATGGATTGTAAAGAGAAGTAGCTGGGTCTGAGAGATGTTAGTAGTTTCCAGGTTCTGGTGACCCACTCGGTAATAGAATGGATTCTAGAATGAGTCCCACATGTCTGGCTCTAGTCCCTGAAATACTGGAAGAGGAGGATTTGTTTTAGGGAGGTGGATGATAAGAACTGCGTAGACGTGTGGAGTCAGGGGTGCCTATGGGTGGCTGAAATGGAAAAGAACAGGAAGCTGAAATGTACATTTGTCCAGAGAGCAGGAGAGAGAGGCTGCATTGGGAGTCAAGGGCATTCAGAAGTAACTTGAGGTTATAATTATGAATGTGGTCAGGGAGCATGCATACAGTAAAAAAATCAGAAAGCTAAGAATTGAATCTTAGAAAACGCCACCACTTTACAAGGCAAACAAGGCAGTCAAAAAAAGAAAAAGTTGTAGACAGTGTTAGAAGCAAAAGGAGAAAAAAAGGATTAAATTTCCCCATTGGATTTAATTAGATAGATGTCTCTCTGGCACTTTCACCGGGGTGGTAACAGTGAAAGCCAGATTATAATGGGTCAAAAAATGTTGAATAAAGAAGTCTGCCTAATGAAAACAGCCTTTCTCTCAACCTGGTTAGCTGCATAGTTAGAGGCAGACCAAAATCAGGGAGAATTTTTATTTTCTTCTGTTTTGTTTTTAGTGGTAGAATAAATTTAAGCATATGTATCTGATGCTTTGAGACTACCCAAGTAAATATTTGTTGAAGGTATGAATACATCTTAAACGGAAAGTTTAAGATAAGTTATATATTTAATACACCCAAGAGAATGTCTACACCATTCCATTAACCTGATTTCTGAAGTACAAACTTGTCACAGAACTCAGAGTTCCAATGACTTGTCTGCTTTAGAAACAAATGAAAAGCTGTGTGTGCCCAGTATAGCTGCTCTCACCACAGGCCAACCCAAGGCCATCCTTACCAATGAGTAATGCAATAATAAAAGTAATTCATGATACAAGAGTTCAATCATACATCTGAGAGGCTCAAATCTTTAATTATATTCTTGAAGTTTGGCTATATAAACTTGGATAAATGAGTCACAGTGTAATTTCTACTAGCCAAATTGTAAATCCTTCTGAGGGATAGTTTCTGAGAAACTATGTAAAAATGTAGATGTAGAAAGATGTAAAAATCTTTTTAAAAACTAGATAAAGCTGTCTCATAATCCCAAGGATTCACTAGTTGACCTCTTGAGCTCTAGTCCAATAGTATTACCCTATGACGACTCCTTTATTTCATTCTTTATCCCTTGGTCATGATCATGCTCTTTTGATTCCTCATTTCAATTTTCCTTCCATAAAATTTGATGTGGCTACTCTTTTTTTTTTTTTTTTTTTTTTAGAAACAGAGTGTCGCTTTGTTGCCCTCGGTAGAGCAATGTGGCATCACAGCTCACAGCAACCTCTAGCTCTTGGGCTTAGACGATTCTCTTCCCTCAACCTCCCGAGTGGCTGGGACTATAAGCACCCACCACACCGCCCACCTATTTTTTGTTGCAGTTTGGCCAGGGCTGGGTTTAAACCTGCCACCCTCCGTATATGGGGCCGGCACCCTACCACTGAGCCACAGGCGCCACCCTGACTTGACTACTCTTACTTATAAAGTCTTATACAACAAAATCATATGGTGGCTCTCTACCCAACAAATGAAATAAGATATGAATTAACCATTCATATAAAATAGAATGTAATTAAATAAATATCATTTATAACACTATATATAATAAAAAGAATTTTACATTTACAATTATGAGGGAATGATAACCTAAAACAATAGTAAAATTTATTTCTACATTTATTAATTTAGAAAGAAACTATGTTAAACTGTAATGCTGTCCAGTGCTATGATTCATTTGAACTCAACTGATACAAAATGAACACATATAACTAGAAAATCCCTGCATTTTGTCTCAGTAATTCCTACTCCTAGGGATGTATCTGATTATAACAATTCAATTGAAGAAAAACAGATACGTTTTTAGCATGCTACTTATAATAATAAAATTATGTTAAATAGAAAGTAGCAGGAAAGTTCTAGAAGTGTGATTACTTTGACTATATGACCAAAATATATACTTCCCTGTAGAGATTAGAAGAAAACATAGAAAAATAAATACAGTTCTACTGAGGCAATGCAACGTAAGTTGAATTTTTACAATCTTTTTAAATGTCATTAATCCTATGGTGATAATCTTCCACGTGAGTGCACAGAGCAGCAATAGTTTTATTTCTGGATTATGTTGCTTATCTGATGCTCTTTCATCTAAGTTGAAAATGATTTCTTACTATTCTTGGCAAGAAAACGGAATAAAGATGCTTATTCCACTAAAAGCAGAGAGGACAACCCTCTCTCCAGGTAGCCTTCCTGTGCTGGAGAACGCGTTGCCTCTCCTTCTGCTTCCCTCTGTTTATACCCTCTGGGCAGGTGAAGAAAATAGTTTATTGGAGTCTTATATTTGACCTGAGACTAAAGAACCATAGACCCTGCTTCTCTATTCTCTTCTATAATCCCTAGAAATTCACAACATGAGTAGCTGGTCCAGTTTTCTGTTAAAAAGTGCCTATTGCTTGCCTAAACAAAGAATTACAGAATCTATGGCAGGGTCTTGGTTGGGACTGAGCTGCACCGGCCTTATCATGGTAAACATAACGCAGACTCACTGGAAGGCACCCTGGCTGCTCTAGGTACCTCATTTGTTGAATGATGATTGGGAACCAAAACCTTATATAATTCTGTCTTTCCTTTTACCAGCTAAACATAGCGTGTGCCAGTCAATTCAGCAGTACTGCCCCAGTTCTTCTTCAGTACTCTCACGATGCTGGTATGTCCTGGTCTCTGGTGAAAGAAGGCTGTTACCCAGCTTCTGCAGGCAAAGGATGTGAAGGAAACTCCAGAGAACTGAGTGAGCCCACCGTCTATCACACAGGGGACTTTGAAGAATGGACAAGAATCACTGTTGTTATTCCCAGGTCACTTGCATCCAGGTAAAGTAACCATTCTCATTGGGTTGGGGCCAAAACACACAATCCCAAGTGCCGTAATGTCAAATGTTGAAAGCCCCAAAGATCAAAATCCCAAAAATATAATTCTGAAAAAAATAAGTTTTTAATTCTTTAAAAGACAGAAACATGTAAAAACAGAACGCTTCATAGGGTGCTTTACACAATGAAACAGGAGACAAGAACATACACATCTTTGCAAGCATAAACTCTTGGATAAACTGAATGCAGTTGCATGGATGTGACAGGCACGAGCAGAAAAACCATATTCATAAAGAAATGGGTCAAAAAGCAAAACGTACAAATGCATATCGCTATGGTCGATGATTGTGCGTGCACCTTCCCAACTATGCTCATTTGAAATACCTTGACAGATAGCCAAAGTCTTTTGATGAGAAGGATCAAAGACATGATGGGTTACCACCACATACACAGTCATTGAAAGAGCAGAGGTCTCAAGAAGTTTTATCTTTCACAAATATATGTGTATAAAAAGGATATCTCTTCATTTATTGAGGAAGTTTGCAACACTTTTATATACATGCATAATGCTTGCACACAAAGTAATGATGACACACTTTCATAGAGCCAGGTTCTCAAAAGAATGCAGAAAGCAAATTAGAACTCTCTAGAAGTCTGTACACAATTTATACCTCCAGTATAGGAAATGATGCAAAGATGAAATACATATCATCGCAAATTGGTGCTCTATGTGAGGGAGCAGAATCTGTACTTGACTGAGTAATTTGGAAGGAGACCTTTCTTGTGTTTTTTGCCTGTATTTCCACTTTTTCTGTGATCTTCAAAATACTTGCTGCACTTATATTTCAAGAACGGTTGTGGTCTACAAATTTTTAAGTGTACACTATCCATTTCAAAGTCTGGTTATTGGTCAGCCACAACCATTAAGCAATTTTCTGCTTTGGCAGCTCCAATTAGCTTTTAAAATTTTATCCCTTTCACCATTAAGTAGCTTCACACACTTACTACAGACTTCTTGCAAGGGAACAGTGTCACAGATGTCTCCAATTATGTTGTATGCAATACAGTAAGAAGGAATAATATTTGACCTCCAAATCCCAAATCTGTATTAGTGTTCTCCAGAAAGACAGAAACAATCAGATATGTATATAGACATATGAGAAGGGATTTTTTAGGAGAAGTTAGCTCCCACAATTATGGTGGCTAAGAAGTCCCATTATAGCCAGTCTGCAAGTTGGAGAGCCTGGAATGCTGGTAGCATGGCTCAGTCCAAATCCCTCAGCACCATGCAAACTGATGGTGTGACTTTCAGGCTACGGATGTAAGTCCTGTAGTCCAAAGGCCAGAGAGCCTAGAATTCTGTTGTCAAAGCAGCAGAGGAGAGTCTGTCCCTGCTTGCAGAGAGAGAGCAGTTTTCCTTCTGTCTGTTCTCTGTGGCCCAGGTGATCCGATAGTGCCGCCCAGCATTGCGGGCAGATCTTTCCCATGTGCTCCTCCCAGGCTCAAATGCATCTCCTGGGAAACCCCCTTACAGGCACACCCAAAATAACGCTTTATAGGTTCCAGGTATTCTTCAATCCAGTGAAGTAGACACCTAAATGGAGTCTGCCTCTTGTCAGCATGGCACCCACACACTTCTCCTTCAAGTAAAGACAATGGCAAGGCGGAAGTTATACCCAAAACTATGTCACCAGCATGTGCTGCGATCCTGTGAACTCCCGCAAATGCACTGACCTCTTCCCTAGGACTTAGTTTTCAGGGTTTCAATATTTAGGATTTTAATTTGTGGGGGATTGTGATTTTGGAGATTTTACACGTTAGGAATTTTGGACTTTGCTGGTCGCCTTAGTGGTTAGAATGCCAGCCCTGTGCACCGGAGTGGCGGGTTTGAACCTGGCCCAGAACTGCTTAACAAAAAAAAAAAGAAAAGAAAAGAAAGAGAGAAATTTTAGACTTTAGGGAATTTTTTGATCTTTGAGGATTCTAACATTCAAGATTGTGTCTTTCAAGATTATGATCAGCATAGATTCTTGCTGTGTGCAATGCCTGCCATTTATTTAGAACGTTTACTTATCTCAATTATCTCAACAACCTGTAAGAATTTACATAGTCTAGCTATACTTATACAAAGCAAAGACTCTGGAGGGACAGAGCCCTAGGGCAAAATTTCCAAAATAAGCATAGGTGTGCACATATGCATGCACACACATACACGCACATGCTTGTAAGTGGGACAAATTTATGCATTTAGTTTATTCAGCTGCTGAACTGGGCGCTGAATATCACAGTGAGCAAAGTATGAGAAACGCTAAATCATTTATAAGACGTTATTTTATCAAACTCCAGTCATATATAGTTTTTTTTTATTTTTTTATTGTTAAATCATAGCTGTGTACATTAGTGTAATCAAGTCATGGCAAGTCCCTTGCTGACTCCCTGTATTCTCAAAGGGATGATTATGGGCAGATCCCACCTGCCAGAGATGCCAGGAGTCTTATCTCCCCAGACTCACTGTGCCCTGTTGCAGGGAAGCAGTTACTCGGCCGCCATCTTGGATTAAGATCTTCCATATATAGATTTTTAATGATTTAATGTTTCCTTACCTTGATAAGTTGAAATACCTTGAAATATAAATCACCCTTTTAAATGACGATTGAAATAAATAGTAAAACAATAGAAAGATTAAAGATCAATCGACAGAAGAATGAGTTCTATGAACTGAGAACTTGAAGTGAATTACTTTTAATAATAGGACAACAAATTTAACTCTTAGCATCCTGGCAGCTAAGACAAAAGGGGGAAATGCAGGATCAATTAATTACCATTGTAGAGTAAAAAGAAAGAAAACAGACACTTCTGATTATGAAAAAAGATACACTTTTATCCAGGCTTGCCATTCTGTAATAAATCTATAGTATATATACCTATACCAGATAGAGTAGGCAACACAGAGATTGGGGGGGGGGGGTTGTTTTTTTTTTTTTGTTTTTTTCTTTGAGACAGAGTCTCAAGCTGTCACCCTGGGGGGAGTGCCGTGGCATCACAGCTCACAGCAACCTTCAACTCCTGGGCTTAAGTTGGCCCAGAGCTGCTTAACAAAAAAAAAAAGAAAAGAAAAGAAAGAGAAATTTTAGACTTTAGGGAATTTTTTGATCTTTGAGGATTCTAACATTCCCAAGTAGCTGGGATGACAGGCGCCTGCCACAACGCCCACCTATTTTTTTTGTTGTTGTAGTTGTCATTGTTGTTTTGGCAGGCCCAAGCCGGATTTGAATCTATCAGCTCTGTTGTAAGTGGCTGGCACCTTAGCTGCTTGGGCTACAAGCACCGACCCAAGATTGGTATTTTTTAAATATATCATTTTACAAAACATAACATTTTTTAAGTTCTAAGTTCACTTCTTATTAAATCCTAGGATATGACATTAATTCTGACTCAGTCAAAACATTTCTGTTTATAGAGCTGAAATGATATCAGAAGCTGCACTCTGCTTCCTGATGATGTCCTATATGGTTGGTATACTCCTTGGTGTCATTCACCAATATCTGCCGCTTTCTTCCTTCCTAGAACAAGAGAACACATCAAAGGGATGATTATGGGCAGATCCCATTCTCCACACTCTTTAAAATTTGGCATGGCTGAATGAAATGTGAATGGCAATGAAACATAAACTTTAAGACCCCATGTGAATTTTGACATATTCTCTGCTTCAGAGAAGTATGAACTGAGATGAGTCATATGTTAGTCTGTGTTCCTGAGTACAAAAAGCAGACTCCCTTGCCAACCTACCCTGGACATATGAAATAGTGAGAAATAAGCTGGGCATGGTGACTCACACCTGTAATCCTAGCACTCTGGGAGGCCGAGGTGGGTGGATTGCTTGAGCTCAGGAGTTAGAGACCAGTCTAAGCAAGAGCAAAACCTCCTATCTACTAAAAATAGGAAAATTATCCAGGTATGGTGGTACCTGTAGTCCCAGCTACTTGGGAGGCTGAGGCAAGATGACTGCTTGTGCCAAGGAGTCTAAGGTTGCTCTGAGCTATGATGCCCCTCACTCCAGCCTGGGGCAACAGAGTGAGACTCTGTCTCAAAAAAATAATAAAAATAAAGTCATAAAACAAGTGAGATACAAACTTTTGTTGGGTTAAAACACAGAGATTGGGGTTAAGTCACCAAACATAACCTGTCTCATTCTGACATATATATAAGGGTAAAAGCTTAGCAATCTAAAGATGTGGCTTATCCATAAAGTTCTTAGGGACCATTCTGTCTGTGACATCTTTCACCTCATCACCAAATTTACTGGTGGTTGAGCATCATATGGCTAGATAAGCTTGTTGTGCTCTCTGCTGCCCCTTGTCACTAGATCTGCACACCTCAAAGTTACACTGCAGTCTTTGGTAGGCAAACTTCCTGGATTGGGAAGAAGCTTATTCAGAGATATTCAAGTTTTTGTGCTAATCTGCTAAACCTTGAAGCATAATCTTTAAACATCAGCTATTTCACAAAAGAGTTGTCAACCAGCAGATCCAGGTCAATTTGTAGGTAATTTTGTTGTCTTTACATGTCAGTTTTCTTTGTAGTTTGTCAAAGAGAGAGACCCAAGTGCTTTAGATATGTGATGTGGAGGGGGCAGAGTTGACAAGTTTATCACCTTCAATGAAATTTAAGAATTTGACTTACAGTCTTCGTTAGTTAGGATACAGCCCCACCTATTGTAACAGAGAAACACACAAACACACTGTCTTAAGAATTTTTAGACAAGGTAGAAGTTTGGTGTTTTTTTCTCGTATATTGGTCCAAAGGTGAGCAGTTGAGAGTTGACAGGGTGGCTCTGTTTTCATATGGCTTCCATCTCTAGATCCAAAGCAGCTATTCCAGATTTTGTCATCTTTTAGCCAGTAAAAAGAAAAGGGAGTCAGAGATACACAGATGCATCACTTCTTAAAAAACAATCCTTACTATTTGTTTATATTCTTCAGTAGAGCCCAGGATAATATTTATATAGTTGTCTGTTGCTATACAACACATTTCTTCAAAACTTAGTGGCTTGAAACAATAATGATTTATTATGCCTTGTGGTTCTGTGGAGTCAGCTGAGGGTGGTTCTTCTGCTGGTTTCTCCTGGGCTCCATCATGTAGCTGCCTTCAGTTGATGAACTGGTTAGTGAACCAATGGGACCTTTCCCTCTGTAGGGTCTTCAAGTATTTTTTACAGTCAGGTGGTTCCAGAGTTCCTAGAGAACAAAAGTAGCCACAGAGTCCTATTTGCCATATCCTAGTGGTCAAAGAAAATCACAAAGCCAGTCTAGATTCAAAAAGTGGAGAAATAGACTCCCTTTTTGATAGGCAGTCCATAGAAGTCACATTACAGAGAAGTGTATACAAAAGGAGGTGTGATTAATGAATTGGAACAATCTACCAGGTCTATCCAGGTCTGCTTCATTATTGAAACAATCTACCAGGTCTGTCCTAGCACCAATAAGTCCCATGTTTACCACATGAAAAATGCACTCACTCTCCTCCCAAGACCTGCAAATTCTCATCCCATTATGGCATTTGGCACTCACTCCCTGATCTTATGATCTGCACCAGGTTGAGGTGTGTGTGGGTGTGCCTCCTCTCGGCCCATGGACAAGTTATCTACTTTCCCCACACCCAACATGAAGTGGTGAGACAATGAGAGTAGCCACAGCAGATAGTCCTGCTCAAAAAAAAAAAAAAAAAAAAAAAATACAAAGAAGGAATGAAAAGCACATAGCAGTCATTGGCCCACAGAATTCTTAAAGTCAAAAAGAGACTTGTTACCAGGCTCCCTCTTCTAAGAATATCTAGGACAAGAAAGTTTCCTTGATTAAGACAATTCTCCCTGGGAGTAGGTCCCTAATCCATTGTTCTTCTCAGCTCTGGATCCTACTCTCTAGGCTTTACCTAGACATCTTTCCTTATCCATAAAGACATAGCTATGTTTGCAGCTAAACAGCCATCTGATCACGTAACACTCATGTAACAGCACGACCCTCATAGCCCTCATCTCCACCGCCGCCTTCTTTTTCCCACGCTTTCTGAAACCAAGCTCTCCCGAGTAGATAGGTGTTGCCTGACATGAAGTTAGGGACATCAAGTGCACATCTTTGCCACAATGAGTAGAATATCAGGGTGCTGGGAAGACATCACTCTAAAAGTAAATAATACATTTAGGATCCAAGAAACACAAATCCAGTTTGAGTTTCTCAAAGCCGAATAATATACAGTGGACTCTGCAACTCATTTGATGTTGGGTGAAATAACACAATTGGAAAAGCCACATACTAGAAGTAAGAAAAGGTCATCCTTGGCATCACAAAGTGAGACAGTATTTTGAGGCTCCTAAAATATTAATATTTTCTTGGACCTCAGCTTTTGGAAGAAGAAATCTCCATTAGAATTCACCTTCCCGGTTAATTTGGATAGCATGCAGCTTGCTGGTTGATGGCATTTGTGATGAAGAACCCTCTGCTAAAGAGTAGTAAATATGTTTCTACTTCACCCCAACTAAATGAGCTGTTGTTGTTCCTTCTGCAATATGTTAAACTCAGATATCTCCAAGTGCAGTGTTGGAAAGCTGAGAATTCTAAGTGTTAAAATCATTAAAATTTGGAGCTATTTTCCATGAGGCAGCATGCTTGCAGTAGTTACTAGAACATTTGCTCTTTAGGAAATAACTCTAGGCTGATTTTCTTAAAGGAACAGTTTGTGCCCTTCCTAGTTCACTGGGTTCTTATCTATAGAAGAAAGACATGGGTGGTGGTGAAAATATGCTGTATCTCTCTGGACTCCCAGAGGCCTCCCTATCCAGAGACTATACCACATGGCCTGCCCTAGGTTGCCTATGTAGAGTGTAAAAGAGTGAGTATCTCTGTGCAGGGCTAGAAACACAATTGCTTGGTATTCTACGGAAAGTCTCTACCAACACTAATCACCTGGGTCCCTGTGCACAGGACACGCACGTGCACAGGAACCTTCCTGTTCTGAGAGGTGGATGCAGCATTTCTCTGAACTGGGTGGTGATGGAAGAGTGAGGTGTAGAAGCCAATCTTCTGATCCCTGAGGCATCCTTCAAACAAAGATGAAAGTTGGGGAAAGGAACAAAGAAAAAGAGTCTTATCCTCTCCTTTTTACCTTATCTGGGAAATGCAAAACAAAAGGGGCAATTTTGTTGAATGATTTGAGTAGTCAAACCACCACTGTGGTTTATTTCTAGGGAAATTACATCAGATTAAACTCTTTCTTCTCAGTCATTAATTCCTCCAAATCCTTCCTAGACCTCCCTGACTCTCAAGTCAATCTGTGGCAGGCTGTCCTAGCTCCATGCCTTCTCAGGGGTGGCTGTCAAGTGACACAGGTACATTCTTTCTGTGGGTGCCTGCGTGTCTCCCCACTCAAGTGTGGACCATATGAGGGCAGGAACTGTCTGGGTTTCACTCCCCACAGTACAACCTGCCCTCCTGGCGTGCTGTATGTGCTTGCTAAATGTTGGTTGAATTAATAAATGTTGGTTGGGTAAAGAGATGTTGGATAAGGAATAAAAACCAGCAAAACCATAATGAAAATACCTTTCCTTTAACCATAATGAAAATACCTTCCTTTTTTATGTATTTTTGAAAATAAATTCAGTGCTATATAGCAAGAAATCCTTGTTCTGCCTTCTATTGTTTCCTTGAAAAGGAGAGATTAGCACAAGTACGTTCATACTATTAATAATCACAAGGGTATATCTCCTTAACTTTAAAAGTGTGGAATCTAGTCATACTTACTGGCTTAACTTTGGCTCATTTATTTCCTTCCTTCTTCTAATGGTCTCTATCTTGGTCTGTTAGTGTTGCTATAAAAGAAAAGCTGAGGCTTGGTAATTCATAAAGAAAAGAGATTTGTTTGGCTCACGGCTCTGCAGGCTGTACAAGAAGCATGTAGCCAGCAGCTCTTCTGGTGAGGGTCCCAGACTGTGTCCAGTCATGGCAGAAGGCAAAAGGCAGCAAACAGGAGGAAGGAAGAAGGGAGAAAAGGGCAAGGCTCTGTTTAATAAGGAGTTTTCTCAAGAAGTAACAGAAGGAGGGTGGGTCGATGGAGGGAGGGTTAGTAGAAGGACCACACCTATGGAGCATATTGCAAGTACAAGTTGGGTCTATCAGGTGTAGAACACAAATGTCTTAACACTGTAATTGGGTAAATGAGGTGAAGGCTATGTTAATTAGTAGGATGTGAGCACTCCAATTTGTATACATAATCAATACATTGAATCCCATAAGGGTATAAATGTATTCATACTCTATGTACAAATGACTTAATAAAAAAAAAAAAAAAACAGATAGAATTGAGAATCCAGAAAAAAAGGACATATATAATTCATCGTATTAATGAATCAAAATGAATGCTGACAAGGTAATTTGATAAAATTTACCATTCATTTTTGATTCAAAAAAAGAACTCTCAATAAAATAAGGAGAGATAGATACTTCTTCAGTGTGATGTGTGATGTGTGATCTCTCTCTCAACTTAGAGCCGACATAGTGCTTTATAGAAATAGTTGTAGGAAACAAGTAGTATTATTTAACAATATTTTATAAGTACCTGATCATTAGGTTTTAAGTGTGCCTCATAAAACATCACATGACTGAATTTTATGTTATTTAATGTGACAACTTTGTCTTTTAATTGGTGAGTACAGTTCATCCATATTTAGTGTGATTGGTGGTACATTTGTACTACACTTGATCTTATCCAAAAGGGCAAGAAGCTATGATGGTACATTTGTAATAATTTCTACTATCTTATTTTTTGCTTTTTATTTGCAGCACTATTTTTCCATATTTACTTTTATCTCCTTTTTGGCTTATTTTGGGATTTTTTTTTAATCCACCTGATAGACAAAATGATGACACCAAAGATGTTCATGCTATAATCCTCAGAACCTGTAAATATGTTACTTTATGTAGAAAAGGAGTCTCTGTAGATATAATTAAGGTTAGAGACCTTGAAATGAAGATATTATTTTGGGTTATCATAATATCATAATAAAAGATTATCTTGGATTATCTTGGCTGCATAATATAATCACATGAGTTCTTTAAAAGTGGAAAACCATTCCCAGCTAAGGTCAGAGAGAAAGAGAGATGTAACAATATAAGAAGTTTCAGAGATAGGAAATATTGCTGGCTTTGACAATAGAGGAAGGAGGCCAGGAGCCAAGGAATACAGTTGGTCTCTAGAGGCTACATAAGGCAAGGAAATGGATTGTCCCTGCATTCTCCCGGCAAACCCCCCAAACTGAACATAGCACTATCACCTTGATTTAGCCCAGAGAGACCCATGTTGGACTTTTCACCTACTTTAAGGATTGTAAAAGAATAAATTTGTGCTGTTTTATCCACAAAAAAGTAAAAAAAATAAAAAAGATGATGAGGATAAATGAATATCTGTGGGGAGACATAGAGCCAAAGGTTGGAAGAATCGACAGTCATAGAGTCACAGAAGGGGCTAAAAGACCACTGTAGAAGGTATGGCTTCCCTATTCTACAGATGAGGAAACTGGGGCTCAAGTTCACACCCTGCCTTTGTACCCCATGATGCTCAATCTTTGGAAGCCTGAAATAAAAGATAAAAGAAGTTTTGAGGCTGATTTTTCTCAGAAGTCCTCTTCTAAACAGCACTGTTCTGGAACGCACCTGTTGGATTCCTGTCAGGGCTTAGTAAGTGTGTATTTATTTATACCACAAATGACACCATCCATTCATCTTGGAAGATGTCCCCTGATTTCATCAATCTCTGAGTATCTTCAATCCTTAACCTTTAAGGCTCCCTGGTGTAGAACGTCTGCAGCTGGAGGTTTAAAGACCCTCAGGGGAATAATCTGTTCTAAAAAAAGATAAAGATGGCAGTGAGTTATTAGAAAACCAGCTATATGCCTCAGAGCCTTTGTTTATCTGGGAAATGCCTGAACTGTATTGTGAATATGAACAGCCAACCCTAATCCCTAAACACTGTACAAGTCAGAGACAGACTGATGTTAGAGCCCAGGTCTCTGCTGAAAGGACTCCATGTGCTCCAAGAAAGTGCTCAGTAAATATCTTTGAAACAGATGAATGAATGAAGTGGTATGTAATGAAAGATACAAATATAACAAAATTGTTAAGAACAAAAGACAAAATGAGAATTTAAAAATAAAAAACAAAGTTAGACATTTCACCGCAAGTCCTAGAATAAAATCTAAATTCTGTTTCCAGCTTCCTGACAGGCAAGGCAAAAGGGGCAATGTGCTGGACTTCACCTGAACTGTCGTGTGCACTAGAGCACAGCGTCCAGAGCCTCCCGAGTCCACCTCACTTTTCTGTCTCTGGGAAGAATATATCTTGTGGGAAATCTTCCTAGCACACCAAGCGCTCTTTATGTCTAAAGGGGCATGTGTGGATTCTTGGGGGTCTGCAGCCCAAGTGCTTCTTTGCAGCGGTTTTGCAGTTCCTTTCTCAAGTACTAGCTGCCCAAAGAGAATAATTCCAGTTTGCTCCCACTGCCTGGCTGCCTGCAACTGCTGTTTCTCCACATCCCTCATCCAGGATCTACCATTTAAGCAGAACCTCAGAGCATTCTTAAAATATTTCCTACGCCTCTACGTTATGGACATTCTTCCTCTGCTTGCGTCATAAGACTAGATGCTAGGCTATTTGTACAACCCACTATACTTAGCACAGTTTGTAATCTTTGGCTGTGTTATCTTGGGCACCCCCTTAAGAATCCCCTATCAAATAAAGTAACCTGAGTAGCATGAAGTTCTTGTTGATTGATTGAGCTGAGCTTTGTAGGCCCTTGGCCCGGTCATGTCCGCCTCTCTTCTCTGGTTCCCTCGGCCCAGCCCAGTGTTTTCCTCCTTTTGTTTACTATGTCTATGACAGCTCCCATCTCCCTATCTGAAGATTCAATTTGAGCTCATCTTCTTTATGAAATTTGCCACACAAATTATGTGAGGGTTTGTAAGCTTCAAACTCACTGTTAACACTGGCACATACATCTCTTAGTTCTTGAATTTTAGACATTGATTGCATTTAATTTTGGTCTTTTGCTTTATGGGTAAGAATACCAAGACTCAAAAAGGTGAAATGGTTTGCCTTTTAGTCCTTAGTTTGGCAATTATCAAACCTGTTCAGACCTCTTTGTGGCTTTCATCCTCAATGCTGTCTTGTCTGTGGGCTGGGAGATTCTGTTCCCGAGTCCCTGGGTCTCGTCCTCTGTCTGCCAGCCTGTATATTTTTAATGGATAACAAATTAAAGAGCTAAGGGAAATAATATTAACACCATTTGTTTGATATTCTACTTTAACCTGAAAAAATTGATGAATTAATTAATAAGTTACGGTCACTTTAAAGTAAAAATAAAATACATAAAGTATTTTGGTCGCTTGATTATTTCAAAGTGAATTGAGTTTTTTTCATTGTTCTAAACAAGTCTTATCATTCTAGTATAATGATACTAGTTACAAATTCCTTTCTTTGCCTACCAATTCTGACAACTCTTTCTACTGAAAATATCTGTTTTCATCAATACTATGATTTTTAAAAACCATCTTAAAGCATCTATCTTCATAGGGAAATTCCCTTTCCTAGGATGCCAAATGGGTGAATTTATAGAATAGAAAAATAATTCATTCTCCACAGGAGCTTCTACAAACAGGAGATGTGACAAGTGTCCTCAGCAAAGAAGGGTCATCCTTAAAAACATAGGGAGCTTTGATCTCTCTCCTTGCCTAGAGCAAGGTGAAAGGACAGTATTTGAAACTAAGTCTGATCTGTGTATTTAAGTCAAACAACATTCCAACATGTCTGTGCAAGCAGAGGGGTTATTCAATGGTAGAAAGTATAGGTTCCTGATTTCACAGTTATACAAATGTATACTGTGTAAAATAAACTCCTTTTTCTTCCTCAGAGATTTAACTGTAGGAAATAATGAATCCTTAAAAGAAAATGATTAGATGGGGGTAAGAGTGCAAATTTTGCAGAGCAATAAAACCCTAGTAATTCTGGGCACTTTACTTAAAGTTCTATGCTTCTTTCTAGTCACTTTCTTGCATTCTAACCACCGGTGTTTTGACAGGTCTTCATTCATGAAGACCCACAACATTTAAGAGAACAACCATAGAATAATGGGGGAATGGCTTGCGTTTTGACTCATCCTTGTGAAACCTAGCCTTTCAGATATTTGCTAAGAGATCGTCCAACTGACCCTGCAAGGCCAATGCAGCTCCTACGATTCACAGAAACTCCCCAATTGCCAGTGTGGATCCCCATCCACTCAACTGCCATGGAGGTCTTAACTCTGGCAAACCTTCCACAGTGTCTATGCATATGGTTTTCAATGTATAAATCTATCAAAGATGCTAGGAATTTACATTTCTGAAGTCATAAGTGTTTGATTGTTTTTGCCATAGAAACTTCTCAATACTACTTGGTCCCTTCCGTTAAAGTAAAAGTGACTCAGTACTTTTTGTTTGGAAATGAAGTGATTCTCTTCTGTCCTATCTGCAGTGATGGTCTGGTGGCTTCTCCTCAGTCTCAGGGATCCAAAACAGCAAGAAGAGTCCAAGTTGGACCCTCTGTCAGTCCCAGATGCTGGAAAAGGTGTGCGGCAGGAAGCCCAGTCATGAGGCTGAAGTTAGAGGAGTGAGGGCTGTTTGCTGTACAGACACAACTGTGTTGACCAGAGCCCTAACGCTGTCCTTGTGTAGATGCAGGTCTCTAAATTGGCTCTGAGGGCAAAGCAGGTCTGTGTGTGTGAGAGTCCAAGTCTGGGTGGAGTACACAGGGCCATCAAATGTGCACTTTGCACATATGCACTGGGCAAGGCCAGAACCCAGCTGTGTGCCTGGAGTAGCCCGTATTGGCTCCCTGGAAACACCTTCATGTAAATTCAAAAAGGTTCCGTATGTGCTTGGGGTGATCCTGTCAGGAGGCTTACTTGGCCCAAGACTCACAGTAAGGCAGCTCCTCAAATTTATACTTCTGGAGACACCCTAAGGGATCCTTATAGTCAGAAACATACTCAGGATTAAAAGCAGAATCCTGGCTCATCATGCACTTAACCTCTGTCCCATTATAAGGCCACCTTTCACTGGTGGGGTGACATTTGAGTGAATCAGAAATAGGTAGATATGCACATGCCTTCTGGTACCTCGTTTGGCCATTGGAGAGTGAGCCAGATTTTTAGCCCTATCCTCCACCTTGGCCAACCTGTCCAACTGCACATAGTGGTTGTGCTCACATGTCACCTGAACAAGTAAATCTGGAAACTATTTTGTAAATGGCAAAGTTATTCTATATATTTTTTGTTTTAGAGTGTTAATTTCTACAATAATAAAAATATCCCACAGTTTTTATAACAAAGTTTTAATATACCTTCATTTTAAAAAATATCAAACTCTTGGGTAACAGAATAAAACTCTGTCTCAAAAAATCAAATAAATAGATAAATAAATAAAACATAGAAGATTGTAAAAACAAAAACAAAAACAAAAACAAAACAAAACAAAAAAAGGAATTGAAGTGGGTTTCTCTCTCTCTCTTTCCAAAGTCCTAAACAAGGAATAGGAGGGAAGGATGGAGTCAAGGTAGGCAGGCCTGCAAACGCTGAAGCTAACTGGGGCTGCCTGTCATCTGTAATAACTTTTCCTCCAGGAAATGTCATTGCTTCATTGCATTGCAAGAAAATGATGTCATGGTGTGGGGCCCTGATCCATTTCCTGACTTTTAACCTTAGTCTCCTAACCTTTTTCGGCTGTTCTCCACCCAGAGAGAATGAAACATTGAAATGTGAAGGCCAGCAAATCTCTTAGAGGCCTCTGAGGCCCCAGGGTGGGCTTAACCTCTGCTTATATATTAATGATCAAAATACAGTCTTGTTTGGGTATCACATCCTGGAAATGGCATGGATCCATACCTTGAAAATGAGAAGGAAATGGTCTTTAGGATGAGTTTGTAATTTCTTGGCAGAAACCCTTCCTTTTTGTATATTGGATTTAATTAGTAGTGACAAATTAAATGTAATTAGAATGCCTTGCTTAGATTTTGTTCTGATGGTGTTTTGTTGTTGTTGTTAAATCCTGTGTGACAATGAATAATGGTTCCTGAACTATTATTTTAAATCTCATACACTGCATTTGTGTCTCTGCATCTTAGGATTGGTCACAAGCCCCGCCCAAATGACATTATAGAGCTATTTCCTGTAATGTCAAGGGCTGAAATTGCCCTGTCAAGAACAACTCTGTTCTTGCAGGGATTGCAGAGAGAGAGGGATCAGATTGCATTCCTGCTCTGTTATTATAAGTTTTTCTCTGGCACGAAACCTCTGGGTCTCAGATAATTTGCATGCACCCAATGAGAGTGATCTACTGTTCTGTAGAGGTTTTCAAGATTGCATGACAACACTGTGGAAGAATCTCACATGGGGAAGGGGGATTTCCCCCCTCCATCCCTAAACCCCATTTAAAATAGTTTCCTTCCCACAGGCTGATGTGTCCACATTCAAAGAGTTATAAGTAGCCCAGTCCATTTTCCTGCCTTGGCCTCTGTCACTACTTGAGTAATGTCAACAACCACACAAAACTGGAAACAGGCTGTCTAAAGCAAAAGTGCCTTATTCTGGTCTGTAAAGCAGACTTTTCTGGCACAGAATTTTGGCCAAGAATTAACCATTTAGTTTTCCCAGGCGAGGGCATTAATGAAATGTCTCCTTATTTGACTGCAAAGGTATATTTCTTGCTATCACAGTATAACTTTTAATGTTATCCATGGGATTCCAGATAAAGTACAGCGTTGGACTACTTCACTCAGTACCATAAAAAATTTGTATTTGTTTGGAATCCTCAGAACTGTGCACATTTTGCTGATAGCTTCTTGCTAAAGTTCAAGAAAACAGCTATTGGATTTTACTAGTCCTATAGCTGGTACCACAGTGGCTGGAGCTCCCACCCTTGATAGAGTCACCTTAAATCTTTGAGAACAGAAATAAATAAGAAAGCAAAATGTAGGTAAATAACCAGGGCACACAGCCATGGGTGGGAATTCTCATACAATATTAAAGTTTTTCAGACAATACACTGACACACTTGAAGTTCCTGCCTGTGTCATTGCTGGCCCAGGAATGGCTACTTTACTACTGTATAAAGCGATGGATAAACATGTGTTGATTGAACAGCCAGGTGCTGGGAGGCACTTAGAGGATTTCTGGACCCCAACAATAGAGCTATATGTCTTTGAAGATGTCACTTAGCCTCTCTGAATACCATATTTTTCATCTGTTAAATGAACATTCTTATAGGATTCCTGTCTACAGTGTTCCACCTAAGATCATTATTGGCAACCTGTTCTCAGACGAGTGAACTCTGTATAGACTGACATTCAAAGGAATACAATAAGTGTGAACATGAATCCGTAATACTAGAAGCCAATTTTCAGGTTCTGGTATGGTGGGCTTTCTGCTTGTGTTTTACCTACAAAGCACCACATCAAATTTTCTTGGCAAGACTGCGAGTTCCCTATGTCCATTGGCTCCATCTGATCAGGAGAAATCAGCAGCAAGGGCCTAAGATGACAGAGGGCCAGGACGTACAGGTGCTCCTGGTTCAAAGCCCCACCCACTTCCTGTGCCCCATACCTGTGGGAAGCTGGTGTTTCTGTGCCCAGCTTGCTTGGACAGGGCTGCTGGTCACCAGCTCACAGAAAGAACTGCAGTGTGCCCTGAGTTCCACTTCTTAGAAGTTCCAGATGCTGTGACCATCCTTATCTTTCCTTACTTTTGTTGGTTTAAAAACTATTGTATCTGCAAATAAAATCGCAACTCCTGCTTTTTTCTGATTTCCATTGCCTATGTCCATCCCTTCACTCTGTGTCTATTTTTATCCTTAAGGTAAGATGAGATTCTTGTATGCAACAGATATCTGGCTTGAGTTTTTGTATCCAATCAGCCAACCTGTGCCTCTTTAAAAGACAATTTAAGCCATTCACATTAATTGAGAGTATTGATAAGCATGGAAGTGTTTTAGTTGTCATGTATTTCAAGCATCCAATGGATATTTTTAATACTTATGATGAAAAAAATGCTCATCGTCTTTAATCAGCAGAGAAATGCAAACATTTTGAGATATCATCTAACTCCAGTAAGAGTAGCCCACATCACAAAATCCCAAAACTACAAATGTTAGCGTGGATGTGGAGAAAAGGGAACACTTCTGCACTGCTGGTGAGAATACAAACTAATATATCCCTTCTGGAAAGAAGTTTGGAGAACACTTATGGAACTAAAACTAGACCTGTCATTTGCAGTTTTTGCCCAGGGCTGGGTTTGAACCTGCCACCTCTGGCATATGGGGCCTGCACCCTACCCCTTTGAGACCTGCTGTTTGATCCTGTAATTCCTCTACAAGGTATATATCCAGATGACCAAAAATCATTTTACAACAAAGACATTTGCACCAGAATGTTTATTGCAGCTCATTTCATAATTGCCAAGTCATGGAAGTAGCCCAAGTGTCCATCAACCCATGAATGGATTAAAAATTGTGGTATATGTATACCATGAAAAATTATGCAGCCATAAAAAAGATGGTGACTTTACCTCTTTTATGTTTACCTGGATGGAGCTAGAACATATTCTTCTTAGTAAAGTATCTCAAGAACGGAACAACAATATCCAACGTACTCAGTACTATTATGAAACCAATATATAATCACTCACACTTTCATATGAATGATAAAACATAATTATAGCCCCAAAAGAAGGAGATATGAGGAAGGTGAGTGGAGAAGGGAGGGTGACTGGCTGGAGGTAGGGTAATTGGTGGGATCTCACCTATGGTGCATATTGCAAGGTTACATGTCAAATCTATTAAGAGTAGATTATAAATGTCTTAACACAACAATTAAGTAAGTGAGATGAAGGCTATGTTAACCAGTTTCATGTAAACATTCCAAATTGTATATAAAATCAGCACTTTGTATCCCATAAAGGCAATAATGTACACAGTTATGATCTAATAAAAAATAATAAATGATACAGATTTAAAACAACAACAAAAAAAAAGTTTCAGGTGTTGCCTAGCTGGGGGTGCAGCTAGGCTGGGGTCCCGACTGAGAGTCACCATGCAATTATGAAGAGCTGCAGACGCAGGACCAAGACAGAATATGAGAAGCAGATTCTGACCAAGCCAAGAAAGAGCTGACACTGAGATCCATTCAGTAGCTAAATGGGGCTGCCTCTTGAGAGTGGTTGGGCTGCGCAGGGCATATAGATCTTGGGACACTGGATGAGAAATTGGCCTAACACACGGCCAAGGTCCCTTCTAACTGCAAAGGTGTCATGAGTGCCAAGATAAGAGGCAGAGAGGCTAGGAGGGAGGGTCACACTGCCCTGAAGAAGACCCTTCTCCTTACGGCCATGATTTAGCGTTTTCATTGTGCTTAGAAAATTTTGAGTCACTTTGGTCATAGCAACGAAGAAAAGCTGGAAAAGATGTTTCCTTAACTTAGGTAATATGGAATTACAATTTAATAAAGCACTGCACAGGGAATAAAAGATTTAAAGGAAACATTCATTAGTTGCAAGTTTGTATTTCAGACTAAAAAAATTTTATGATGATTTAATTTCATTTTTATATCATACCATATACATCAGAAAAAAGTTAACATTAAGGTCTAAAATGTAAAATTATTTAAATTTTTATTTTATAAGAAAATAGAGGAAATAGGCTTAAAGATCACAATTATTATTATTATCGTTGTTGTTGTTATTTTTATTTGTTGCCCTCAGTAGAATGCTGTGGCATCACAGCTCACAGCAACCTCCAGCTCTTGTGCTTAAGCAATTCTCTTGCCTCAGTCTCCCAAGTAGCTGGGACAATAGGCAGATCACAATTATTTTGTAAATATTTCAAGTTAAGAACTATAAATAAGGCAATTTTAATGGGAAAACTTCTCTAAATTTACCATGCACTCTTTTCATCCTAGGAAGAATAAAAGGAAATAAGTGTTTATTTCTACAGCTTATCAAAGGAAGTAAAGTATCACTTCTGACATTGAATATAGCTTTTTATGTGTCACAGAAACCCAGGGAAGGATGACTCGATTAACTGCATCATGGCCCCACTTAAGGGTGTAAAAAGTGTCAGCAGAGAGAACAAAACTGGTGATAGAAAGGTATAAAAAAGAAATATATGTGTAATAAAATATTTGGCATAAGTATAAAGCCATCAGGAGGAGCCATTCCTTTTGTGGACAGGACTGTCTAAGGAAGTGGGGAGTCTTTCTGTTGAATATCTCATTTGGTTATTTGCTGTTTGTTTTGTCTGGTTTGGATTTATTTGGGGGCCTTTTGAAAACAGAAAGTTAAAGGGCACTATCTGAGATCTTTAACTGGGGGCCAAGAATTCAAATTTGATTAGAAGTGAGGGGAAGGATAGAAACATTTCTTGAGCACATAGCAAGTGCCCTGCTCCACATAAGGCTCTGACTGGAAGTTTTATCCTTTCATTTTTGCAACACATGAGAGAGGAGTTATCCCCATTTACAAATGAGGAGTCTTAGGCTCAGAGAAGCTTAGTATCAATTTTTTCAAAGTTTCTCAGTTGATAAGTGATAGAGGTGACAAGTAAACCTCAAACTTTGACTTCAAAAGTGTCACAGCACATCAGACTCTCCATGCCGCATAAACACAGTGAAAGCAGTTCTTCTCCAGCAAGCCGCTACTGCCTGGCCTGAAAATTCAAATCTACTTTTTCTCTGTATCCCTTCCTAGAGATTCTTTTTGGTTTCCATGACCATACTAAATTCCCCTGACATGAGAATTGTTTTTAAGATTTCAAATTCTCGCTTAGTTAAGATTTCAGGTAGGAAGACATAGCAGTGAAATTCAGAGTTGCCGCCTGCTGCCCTTCTGAGCATCATGCCCACAGGGCCACCGTTCCTAGTTACCTTGTTAGTTTTACACTGCACTTATCACCTTCTAATATATTATTTCATTTTAAAATTATGTTTATTTGCTGTTCTCTGTCCCTTCTGCTCAGATGTAGCTCTCATATTTTTTTCTGTGTTCTTCATGGATGCATATCAAGTTCTAGAGAAGGGATCAGCAAACTTTTCTGTAGAAGGCTATGAGTTAGGTGTTGTCAATTGTGCAATCTCTGTGGCAATTACTCACTTTCACCATATGGTATTCAAGCAGCTATAGACAAGATGTTAATAGTGATCATAGCTATGTTCTAATAAAATTTTATTTGTGGCCACTAAAATTTGATAGGATTTTTATATCCAAAAATTGTATTTTCTTCCCCTCAACTAGTTAAAAATACAATAACTATTTCAATCTTGTAAGTTATACAAAAACAGACAGTTAGCCAGTTTGGACCCATGGAATGTAGTTTGCCAACTCCTGGCCTGGAAAATCATGCCCGGTACATAGTATGTGGTCAGAAAATAGAATTTAACTGGAATTTTCCCGATAACAAAAATTCTATCCCATTATCCCAAGGAATCTCCTGCTAGCACTCCATCCCATGAAGATAGCAGTCCATTCAGACTGCACTCCTGCTCTGCCCAGGCCATTGGAATGGCTGCCACTAAGGAGCAAGACAAAAGGGACCTCTAAGCCCATCTCATAGGCACTGCCCAACTGCTGCCCACACCCCTGGGAGACAGAAGAAGTCTGTAAAAGAGCCATAGCATCATTAAAAGCTTTAGGATGTCCATTCAATTTCCATGAGTTGTTTTTTCTTCTAAATAGATTGGAAACTGCTGACAGGAAGGCTGATTTCCAACCTTCAACCTTATGCTATGGCTACTTAAAATTATCATTTATTTTTATTTGTCTGCTTCATCTTATTTATATAACTGTAATAGTCTTTGAAAAAAGATAGATGGTATAAAGAACACTGATGTTGAAATAAGGAAACACTGATGTTGAAACAAAAAGCATAGAATGATAATAATTTTGCCATAAGCCTTAAGATTGTCTTGCCCAAGTCCTATGCTGGATGCATCTGCTCACAATTATATGGAATCCATCAGAATGTAGCTCATAATTCTGTGTTGAAAAGCAAAAGTAGACTGAAGATTATGTTTTGATTTTCAGTGAAGTCTGGCAATAGCAACAAGGTGCTATTTTCAAAGAAGTGCTCAAAATTACTATTAATTTGATACTTTCTCTCATATCCCTGTTTATTTACTTGTACAAATAAATCAAATGTAATAATTCCAAACCTTAAATCATACAATAAATGTGATTGATTTTTGATTGAGTGTAATACATAGTTTAGTGTAATTCTAAATTTTAATATACATATGTACTTTGGCCTCCAAACTAAACACAATATATGTAACTTTAAAATTTAATCAAAAATCACCTTCTATTACACATTCAATCTAATGTTAATTACATAGAACAGCACTTGTTAAATGAAAAAAGTAAAAATTCCCTTAATTATATTATGAATATTTTGATTATATTACATTTGTATTATAATCTTTAAAAACAACTTTATGCCATAATAGACTGATAAAATTTTTTTGATACTGAGGACTTTTGAGAAGTTATGTATTATTATGAAAGGGGTTTTAAACCATAGAATCATGGGAAGTACAGATGTAGTCTACTTTGTTTTATAGAGGAATAAATGAAGGCTTTATGAGGAGAAGCGGATGATGTAGTCAGAACTGAGTCTAGGCTTCCCAGTGTCACACTGCATACCTTCAGGGCATCACCGTCCAGCTGTGCAACCCAGTGAGCTTGGCTATTAGTTACACAATACCGAATCATTAAAAATCCTTGTTGTTAAATCTTGCTTAGACATTGTCTTGAGGTTTTCAATGTATTATTTGAAAGACCTCTGAGTTCTCAATATATTTTTTAAAAACTGAGTCCCAAATGAGAAAAACTGACAAGAAGCATTGGTTCATTTAATAGTGAGATTCTGTTTTTAAAAATTAGGCCTTATGCTGGTGGTTAAGGAATCTGAGTTAAATTGTCATGGTCTCTGCTCTCAAAAAGTTCAAACTCAGGTGGGGTCTAGTGGCTCACACTTGGAATCCTAGCACTCTGAGAGGCTGAGGCAGGAGGATAGATTGAGGTCAGGAGTGTGAGACCTTGTCTCTATCCAAAATAAGAAAAATTAGGCAGGCATGGTGGCATACACCTGTAGTCCCAGCTACTCAGGAGGTTGAGGCAGAAGGATTGCTTGAGCCCATGGAGCTGAAGGTTGCTGTGAGTTATGATGAGGCCACATCACTCTACCCAGGGCAACAGAGTCAGACTCTGTCTCAAAAAAATAAACAAGCAAGCAAGCAAACAAACAAACAACCCTCCCTCCCCCCAACAAAACCAAGTTCAAAAATCTATCAAGAAGAAAGGTTATGGTGCAACATTAGGGGTCTGATAGAAGGCAACACTTGATCTGGGTCAATTCTTCCTTCTTTCTATCCCCATTTCCCCTCCATTCTCCTGCTTTCCTTTCCTGTCATCCACGGAGAGTCAAATGCTCCATGAAGAAGGATGGTGCCTGGTACATAGAGGCTCTTGAATGGTACCTGATGACAGAAAGAAAAGACAGCCTCTGTCCTCTGTTCCTCCAGAGGAACTTTCTTCTGGAGATGTGCCAGGTACACAGGAATAGTGTCAGAAGGAGCGGACATTGTCCTGGGTGTAAAGGGGACACTTAGGGGATTTGAAGCAGGGGGAATAACAGGAGAGTACATTTGAGCTTTAGAGAGCTCATTTTGGAGCCTGTATAGAGGACACTTCTTAAGATAGACAAGACTGGTGGCAAAGACAACTGCCCTGGCTGGCCCCCAAAATGCAGATAAAGGGGAACACAATGGGGAAATATTTAAAGTGAGTAGAGTGAGTGATCAGGGTTTGGTGACTGACTTGGTGTGAAGAGTCTAGGGTGACTCTAGGCCTCTGGCTTGTCCTGACAGCTGGCCTGATGAATGCTAGCAAATTAGCTGGAGACAGAGGGAATGGAGCAGGTGCTGAGAAGGTGCCAGATCCATTGTAAACACTCTGAGTGTAAGCTGATGTGTTTGTGGCATACCCCAGTGAAGTGTCCAGAAAACAGCCAAATGTAAAGCTCATTAGAGCCAGAGAAGGATGCGGCCCCAGGTATGAGTGTGTGTGGCACCAGCTGGGAGCTGGTACCTGAGGCCACCAGGCTCCACGAGGTGAGCAGAGTAGAAGAAACCCACAGAGGAGATGAGGAGGAAGAGAAGCTGTGGAGAAGGAAAAGAGTAGTGCCTGGAAGACGACAGGGAGGGGGCTTCATGGAGAGAGTGTTCAGGGGTTTCTAAGGCTGCAGAGAGGTCAAGAAAAATGTAGATTGAAAAGAGTCTGTTGGGCTTGATTACCTATAGGCTCTTCATAGATGATCTCTGCCATGGGAGATTCAGTGGCTGAAAAGCAGAAGTAAGTTGTAAATAAAATTGGCCTGGATGAAAACTGTTTAGCTCAGGCCCTTCAGTGCTAGATTTCCTATGAACTCAAAGAAAGCTTTGTTTCAGTACCTCTTTGGCTAGAATGGGAGAATTAAGTTCTTAAAATGTCTTTTAAATAGCAATGAGATGTAAAACTGAATATTTACCCTAAGTGACAAGGGTATGAATAGCACATTAAATCCATTTGTCTCTTATGGGCCAGAAACACATTTCCCTTTAATCCCTGCAAGTCAGTGGGGTGCAGGGATGTGGTCACTCATCTTTCTGTCTTTAGCCTTTAGCGTGATACCTGGCACATCATATATGATCAATACATTTTGAGGAGCAAGTATAGGCTTTGGGTTCATAAACTTTCACAGGTCACAAGAAAAAAAGTCATGCTCTAATGCAAAGAGATTACAACACCCCTCTTGTTAAAGATGCACGAATCTAGCATCTTGTAATTTCATTGCTTTAACTATTAGGTTGTTTCAAATGTTTTGTCCATTTTAATGTCATGTGTTTTGTAGCTCCCTATCTCATATCTCAATAAATATTTATTCTACTGTGTTGTGGTATATTCTGATTGATGGAGAATTTTGTACTCTATACATTGATGCTATTCATTTTTTTTTCTACTTTTAATTTTTTTTATTCTTTTCAGCCTATTACTATATGATGTCATTAAGCGATTTTCGGCCAATTTTTCTCTACGAATTCAAATTGAACCACAGCGCTGCCGAAACAGCCCAAAAAATTAACCAGGCATTTGGCAATGATAGTGTTAATGAATGCACTGTTCGACGTTGGTTTGCGAAATTTTGTTCTGGAAATTTTAGCCTCAAAGATGAGCCCCGAAGTGGTTGATCTAGAGTAATCCAGGACGAGGATTTGAGGACCCTGGTGGAGACTGACCCATCACAAACGGCGCATGGGATGGCGGAAGAACTGGGTGTCAGCTCCCATGCAGTTTTTGATGGTTTAGAATGTATTGGAAAGGTCAAAAAGCTCGAAAAGTGGGTGCCCTACGATTTAAACGATCGGCAGAAATTGTCACGTTTTGAGGTTTGTTCTTCATTGCTTTTGCGCAACCAAAACAATCCTTTTTTGGATCGGATCGTCATGTGTGATGAAGAGTGGATTCTCTACGACAATAGGAAATGTTCAGGACAATGGTTGGACACCAATGAGCCACCCAGGCACTTCCCAAAGGCGAAACCCCACCAAAAAAAGAACATGGTTACTGTATGGTCAGCGGCTGGTGTGATTCACTATAACTTTCTGCAACCAGGCCAAACCATCATGGCAGAGTCCTATTGTGAGGAAATTGATGAAATGTACTGAAAATTGCGTCAGCAGCAGCCAGCACTGGTCAACAGAAGAGGTCCGATCCTGCTCCACGACAACGCCCAGCCACACGTCTCACAAATCACCGTCCGAAAATTAAAGGAATTGAGCATCGAAGTTCTGCCCCACCCACCATACTCCCCAGACCTCTCGCCAACCGACTACCATCTTTTCAAGCACTTTGATAACTTTCTCACCAGTAGAAACTTTGCCAATCAGGACTTAGCAAAAACGGCCTTCGTTGACTTCATCGAATCCCGAGCACCCAATTTTTATGCTGATGGAATTAATCAACTTGTGTTATATTGGCAAAAGTGCACTGATTCAAATGGCGCTTATTTCGATTAAATTGAATAAATATTCACTGAGATATTACAGTTTAAAGTAGACTCATAAAAACGGACAAAACTTTTGAAATGACCTAATAAAACTTCACTAATCAGCTTGCTAATACATGACATTTCTGCTTCAGAAATATATTCTTTGACATCAGCCATTTAAACTTTTATTTGATTAAATTCATCTGATCTTTTCCTAAGGGCAGAATTTGACAGGGGTAAGAAAAGACAGTTGCAGGGACTTAGGAGTTGAAAGAAGAGACAAGGGGATCGAAAGAAACCTCCTTCCATTCAGAGATTGCTTAAGACCTCACCAGCCCACCCCTCCGCTTCACACGCTGCCCTCCTCTGAGGTGTCAACCCAGCACGGAGCTTCGCCTGGTTCTCCTGGTTGCTTTTGGTACTTCATAAGTTCTTAGCTTGTGGGCTGTGCCTATTTCTGCACAGTGAGCTCAGTTTTAGAATGTAATACCTTTGAAGGTTAGAGTGTCTGGTTTACTTACTTTTTGTAGTTCTTATCCCAGGATAATTCTGGCAATTGTTAATCCAGTTCTCCAATCCATTGGTTCAGAGGTCACTCTGTCAACAATTCTATGAGAAAAAGAAACCTCTAAAGATAAGGCAGGAGGCAAAAAAGTTATTGCATCACCATCTCTCTGCTCTGCAATGACAGTGGGGAGATACTCTCCCCCAACTAAACTCTTAGCCTCAGTTTCTTCATCTTTCAAATGGGCATAAGAATGTCTCTCTCATAGGGAGTTGAAAGGAGTAAAAAAGGAAATGTGATCAAAATGCCTTGCATGTGCCTGGCACACATTTAATAAGTGTTAATTCACTACCCAAGTCACCAGAAAACAGGACAGGAGCAGTTGGAAAAGCACCCCTCCTCACCCCTCTGCCAGAGGCAGTGGCCAGAAGACTGAGTGGAGGTGTCCCACACCGAGGAGGGGAAGGAGTGTTTATTCCAGGCAAGATCCACTGGACCATTTCCATCAGCCCAGATTTCAAAGCCTGTAAAAACATTAAGGGACCATCTACCTAGAGCCATACTGGAGCTTCCTGACCTAAACAAGAAAGTGCTCAGCCTCTGCAGAAGCATTCGTCCAGGGTGGCTGTATTTCAGCAGGCCTGCCGACCTCTGGGTAAATAAATGTGTGGAACAGATACAATAAACATTTTCTCTCATCCTGAAATCAGATCTGCAGGTTCCTCAGCCCCTCGGTGCTGGGCAGACTGTAATTACAGGATATGTTAAATTTTTTTTATAGCTAGTCCTGATGGTTGTTAAGTGACCACATCAGCCAGCACAGCACCCTGCTCTGGTCTGCTACTACGGGTAATGAAAACCAGATGTTTGTCTGAAGTTAATAATCAATACAGTCCTTGGCCCAAGTCAAGTAGGGCTCACAGTTTGCTTGGAGAAGCCATGTAAAGTGGTGATAAGCCAGGTGACCTGCAGCCTCCCTGTGGGGCCACCACTCAAAGGAGAGATAAGCCATTTGACACTCCTGGAGGTGACTGGAGAGAGAAATGAGAAACTGACAAGAACCAAGAACTCACTCAACACACCAAGCAGTCTCTGGGTGTCAGGGCTCTCCTTGAGGGGCCACAGGAAGACTTCTAGGGATCTAGCAATTTGGACAGAAACTGGCATCTTTGTTGATAATCTAATCACAGGTGTTTTCAGCTTTTTTTTTTTTGCAGTTTTTGGCCAGGGTTTGAACCCCATATGGGGCCTGTGCCTTACTCCTTTGAGCCACAGGTGCCACCCTGTTATTCAGCTTTTAGACAACAACAGTTTGGAATTCCTGTGCATAGTCTCTTCTATTATATTTAGAGGTAGTTTTCCTCCCTTACCCAGAGTTAGTGACATAAAACAAAAATCAATGAATGTATAACTGAATTACTCTTGCTGGTAGCTAACATTGTATATCTTAGAACTGATAAAGTAGACATTAGTATTTGCAGTCATTAAAAGAAAGTGTTCACAAAGCTTCTGATTGAGATTGTGAAGTGGTGCCCTGAAACCTCCACTTTTAATTAAATATTCTGATATGGAAATATGCTATTCAGGAAGCCCTTTTAATAGGCATCTTTTCACTACTGAGCTAACCAGTTTGGAGATGGAGATAGAAGAAATGAGTATTTCTCTCTGCCAGTTTTAGAACCATAAAGACTCTGAAGAAGATCCAGCCCTTTGCCTGGTCCAAGCCTAAGCATAGCCTCCGTCCATCACTCAGGCAAAGAGGTCAGATCCACTTCAGATTGTTTGGCCAATTGTTTTAAGGTCCCGCAGCAGGAGGAGGGGGAACTAAGACCATGTTGTGGTCCTATTGTTGTTCCTAATACAAGAGATAAGAATGTTTATGAGTAAGAACTCTAATCCAAGGGAGAAAACAACGTACTGTGATGAAGATATTAAGCAAAAAAGAGAAATGAATTCTATCTTGAAGAGTTAGTTAAAAGCAATTATCTAGAAATTTTTAATTGAAGAGGTGGCATTTGTTAGGCCTGAAAAGTCAAAATAAATATTTCAATATGCAAGTACAGGGGGGAAAGACCCTGTGGTGAACAGCTGTGGTTTGGGGCACCCAATAACCATTCTCCTTTCTTCTGTACTAGCATCCTCATTCTCCCGTGGAAAATTATGTTCCCAGATCCCTGAGTCCCACCCAACACAAACCGTACCTTATCACCATTCCCACTCCCTTGAGTTAGAGATTGTAAGTGAGGTTGAGGAAAGGGCAGGAATCAGGGATTTTTAGGAGGAATGAGCTGAGCACTCTGACAAACTAAATGGGATCCAAAAGCCGTGTTTTCAAATGCTCAACTCAGAAATTTTTGTATACAGTCTCTTAATCTTTGAGAATTCATTGCTTTCTCTAATTTCCACCTCAAATTCCATTTGATGGACACCTCTTTTTTAATAAGAGTCCAGACTTATTAATAAAACATAGACATTGGTGGGGAGGATATTCAAGTGAAAATATAATCTCTTATTCTTAGATCCAGATAGCACAGGGAATTACTGTAATTAATCTCCCTTCTAATAGTGGTTTAAGAGGTGGCAAATAACAAATGGTGACTCAGTGCCTTTCAGAGTTTAAATTATGCTTTTGTTTCTCTGAAAATAATAATAACATACACTGGAAATGAATTAATTAGAAGATTAAATAGAAAGTGACCACAAATAGGTTGGGAGTTAGATTTGGAGTGAGAATCAGAGTGTTACTTATATAATTTGGTACTGAAAATAAAGATTTTGCATTTTTAGCAGAACATTTGGTGCCACCATCAAAATGGCTCCCCCAAAAGCAGCTTTATAAATGCTATGGGCTGAATTGTGTCCCCACTCCAAAATTTCTATGTTGAAGACTTAACTCAGAATGTGAAGATATTTATAATGAGATCTTTGGGAGGTAATTTAGTTTGGATGAAATCATGAGGGTGGGGCCTTGGTGATGAGATTAGTGTCCTTGTAATAAAAGGTACCAGAGAACTAGTGTGCTCTCTCCCTCCTTGCTCTGTCTTTCTGCTATGTGAAAACACTGGAAGAAAGAAGCATTCTGCAAGCCAGGAAAAGAGCCCTCACCAGGAGCTAAAGCAGCCAGAATTTTGATCTTGAATTTTTTAGCCTGTAGAGTTATAAGAAAGAAATGTCTGCTGTTTAAGCCACTAGGGTATTATGTTATGGCAGCCTGAGCAGACTAAGACAATAAAATTCAAAATTCACTCTCTACTACTCCATCTACTCCAGCTTGGCACCTGTAGCTCAGTGACTAGGGTGCCAGCCACATACACCGGAGCTGGCAGGTTCAAATCCAGCCCAGGCCTGCCAAACAACAATGACAACTACAACCAAAAAATAGCCAGGCATTCTGGTGAGCACCTGTAGTCCCAGCTACTTGAGAAGCTGAGGCAGGAGAATCACTTAAGCCCAAGAGTTTGAGGTTGCTATGAGCTGTGACACCACAGCACTCTACCAAGACAGACATAGTGAGACTCTGTCTCAAAAAAACAAAAAAAATTCCATCTATTTCACCCCTGGGCTTCCAACTTCTCTTTTCTCTTTTATTTTTCTCCACTGTCTTTTTCTTAATTTAATTTTTATTAACTCATAACTGCTCACATTTATAGGGCACAATGTGATGATTTGATATATGATGTGGAATGCTTAAATCAAACTGATTAACATAGCCATCACCTCACTTATTTTTTGTGGTAAGACATTTATAATTTACTCTTAGTTATTTTGAAGTGTACCCCTGCATTGTGCACATTAGGCAAGATGCCACCAAATGCCCTCCCTCCTACCACCAATCGCCTTCCACGCTCCCCCTTCTCCCCTCCCTCTTGCTAGACTATATTTGTGTTTTATCATTCCTATGAATGTGTAGGGGATTATATATTGGTTTCATAATTGTATTGAGTAAATTGGATGCTATTTTTTCCATTCTTGAGATACTTCACTAAGAAGGATATGTTCCAACTCTATCCATGTAAACATAAAAGATGTAAAGTCTCCATCTTTTTCATGGCTGAATAGTATTCTATAGTATTCATATACCACAATTTGTTAATCCATTCTTGGATGGATGGGCATTTGGGCTGCTTCCACAACTTGGCAATTATGAATTGGGCTTCAATAAACATTCTGATGCAATTGTCTTTGTGGTAAAATGATTTTTGTTCTTCTAGGTAAATACCTAGTAATGGAATTGTGGGATCAAATGGAAGGTCAACTTTTAATTCCTTAAGGATTCTCCATACTTCTTTCTATAAAGGTTGTATAAGTTTGCAATCCCACCAGCAGTGTAGAAGGGTTCCCTAAAGAGAACTAAAATTAATCAATAAGAAAAGAAGTCTCTTCTTTGTGGGCAAGAGACTTGAACAGAAACTTCTCTGAAGACAACAAATGGCCAACAAACACATGGAAAAAAAGCTCTTTGTCTTTAATCATGAGAGAAATGCAAATCAAAACCACTTTAAGATATCATCTAACCCCAGTAAGAATAGCCCACATCTCCATTACCTTTAATGCCACATAGCATACTAAATATTTGGCATATATTGCTAGTTCACTCACTGCTGTATCTCCAGCACCTAGAACAAGCCTGATGTGTGACCACAGCTCAATAAATATCTGCTGAATGTTGAATGAGTAAATCTAACTCAGGTGCTGTTTCTGCTTGGAAGATTTTGCTGGCTTCCATTATTCTTGATCTTAGCTATCCAGAAAGTTACATGCTTTCTGTGTGCTTCTTTTTCTGTGCTATATCCAGACATCAATAGTTGTATTTTTCATATTGTCCCCACGTATTGACCCTACTCTGGACCAGGAGATGCTTGAGGACTAGGACAGGGATACCTTTATCTCCAGAGCCCATCTCCATGCCTGTTTCTGATCTTGGCAGTGCCATGGGGAAAAGATTGAAGAAAGTAGAGTTAATAATATGACTGATAATTTGGGGCCAGGTATGGTGGCTCACACTTGTAATCCTAGCACTCTGGGGGACTGAGGTGAGAGGATCCCTTGAGCTCAGGGGTTTGAGGCCAACCTGAGAAGAGCGAGCGAGACTCCTATCTCTACCAAAAATAGAAAAATTAGCTAGATGTTGTGGCTGGCACCTGTAGTCCCAGCTACTTGGGAGGTTGAGGCAGGAGGATTGCTTGAGTCCGACTTTGAGGTTGCTGTGAGCTAGGCTGATGCCACAGCACTCTAACCTGGGACAACAGAATGAAACTGTCTCAAAAAATAAAAAAACAAATAAACTGTTAATCTGATTGGAAAGGCACCAGAGCATAGAAAGGGGCAAAGAAGTATATGTGTTCCATGGGATGTGGGAGAAGAAAGGGGCATCAACTATACCATTGAATCCAGGTCTCAGGCATTAAACCAGACATAACTCTAGCCTGAGATGGAGGATGGCTCTGGGTTAATGTGTGATAGCTCCTACAAGCATGCAGGGGCAAATTCCCAGGATGCTAGGCTCTTCCTGTGTTTCAACAATCAAGCTGCTTTGTTTACTTCCCTCTAAACAAAGTCTCCACCAAATGACCACCAGGCAACAGAATATATAATACATCTAGTTGGGTATTTAAAGACTCATTAGACTAAAAAGCCAAGGAGTGTCAAGGACTCACCAAGCTATCCACTGAGCTCTTTACCCAAAGGAGCTCATCCACTGAATCTTCTGCACCTTAAGAATGCTCGCTGCAGACAGGTCCACCATCCTCCATGCCCCCTTCAAAGAATAAGTTAAACTCTATAATTACAACTCCTCCCACTTGGTGCTTTGCACTTCAGTGGGTGACAGTTAAATGTTCACTTAACTCAAAAGTATCTGTGTTGTATACTTCTGTTTCTAGTGAACCTCCTTAGTGAAGATTTATCTGTTTGTCCAGCAAAATGATGTAGACTTATATTCAATTATTCACAATTTAGTTTACATCTTACCTTAATTCCAACTTTCTATTAACAAAATAAATTAAACTAGGCTCGAGTACTTGCTAATAATAGCATAATACCATTTATAGAGTACCTATTACAATATTTCATTTATTGTGCATAATACCCAAGGGGAACATCATTATATATTTTTTACCCATGTGGAAACTGTCTCAAAGACCTTCAGCAATCTCTCCAAAATCACAATCTAGGAAATTTCTGAAATTCCATTCAAAATCAAAGTTATTAGCTGGACACAGTGGCTCATGCCTGTAATTCAAGCACTTGGGAGGCCAAAGCAGGTGATTTGCCTGAGCTCACAGGTTCAAGACCAGCCTGAGCCAGAGCAAGATCCCATCTCTAAAAATAACCAGGCATTGTGGCAGGCACCTGTAGTTCCAGGTACTTTGGAGGGTGAGGCAAAAGAATTGTTTAAGCCCAAGAGTTTGAGGCTGCTTTGAGTTATAACACCATGGCACTCTACCAAGGGTGACAAAGTGAGACTCTGTCTCAAAAAAACAAACAAACAAAAATCAAAGTTACGTCAACATCACCATAAAAACAATTCCCTACTTCTTTTGCTTTATTCTCCCTGTAGTTTGTTACATGTTCATTAAAGAAGACCAATAATATTCTCCCTGTAGTTTGTTACATGTTCATTAAAGAAGAACAATCTATCTCAAGAGGAGTGCGAACCACTCTGCGTATGGGGTAGCACTTCACATGACCATGACAAGAAGTGTGCCTTTTTGTCACAGGGAGGGTAGCTGGGAGGGATCCCATCCCACCTCCTCTGGAGGGAACTGTTCCACCTTTCCAGGCCTCTAGAGATGGCTCCAATCTTGTGTGTGCCTTCATTGTTGAGTTTAAAATGATCTGAATTCCCAGAACATTAGGAACACCTACACTGCAATGAAACACAAGCATTAATCAAAACCAAATGTAAAGGATTTGGGGCTTGTTTGTCATCTGTATCATCCACACACTGCCCCTCTCCCTCTGGAGGGATGATTAAGAGTTGATTACAAGTTCTTTTTGATGATGCTGCTAAAAACTGTTTGAAAAACATCATTGCCTCTTTTCACAAGTTGGGTTATATTGGGCAACATGAAGTCATGATTATATTGCACTAATTTTAGCTAAGTCAGAAGTCTTCACAAAAGCATTGCTCAGACTTGCCAGCCACTGCTGATTGAGTCAAAGTTCACCCAATTCTGGACAAAAGGAGAAACAGTCAATAACCTACTGTCCCTGTGAATGAGCTATTGCTGCCAAAGCAAAACCAAGCCTGAGGCAGCCATTCATTTCTAGATCCCAGGTGTTCTGCTGCCTCTCATGGGCTGTTTTCAAACCATACCATTATTTGTTGGTTTCTCAGTAACACATGCAAGATGGAGAAAGGTGCAGCCATTTTTTTTGGTCCCCATCCCCATCAACTCCTTCAACAAAGAACCTGTTTTCAAAGACCCATAATGCTCATCTTAGCCTGCCTTACAGTCTGCTCTCTCCAAAGTTGGAGTGGATTATTTTTCCTCCTCTGGGATCTGCTTTGAATTACCTTGTAATCCTGAAAAACTCGTATAGTTCCTCCCAGAGAGTGATGCCCCAGAAGCTTTTTTAGAATCTCAGTAGTGGCTGGATAATTTGGAAGGTTGTTCGTTTGCTTAGTTGTTTTTTTTTTTTTTTTTTTTTTAATTTTTTTTTTAAATTTTCCAAAAAGAAAATTAAAAATGATTAATTAACCCCACAAATTCTTAAAAATAAGTATAATAAAAATAAATTTTTTTATTTTAAATAAAAAGAATAAAATT
>CAUYPK010108507.1:0-18759 GCA_963574355.1 Loris lydekkerianus | reverse complement strand
CAGGGGTGGCGAACAAGTTCCACACAAAGAGCCAAAATTTTAAACTGTGAGAGTCAGAGAGCCACACCACGCAGTGACCTGCCAAAACAGACAAACACTCACACAAAAGCATATAATTTTAACAATAATATATAAACACATAATATAACATTCTCAGTCAGGTGTTTTTTGCTACCTTGTTGCAGCCGCATGCGGCTCGGCTCGAGAGCCGCGTGTTCGCCACCCGTGCAATAGGTAAATTAAATGATATTGAAAATATGGAAGATTTGAATGGCCCTGTTGACCAGCTGCATCTAATTGATTTGTAGAATAACCACATCCACCAACTGGGAGAGCACATTTACCAAGCAGACTCTGTGCTGGGCCAGAACAAGTTATGGAAACTCCAAAGGGTGAAACAATACCAGCTGTGTCCGAGTAAATGCTTTAGGGATAAATAACAATGAGATACCCAGGAACCCTCAGATATTTGGAAATTTGTCTACATACTTCTAAGTAACCCAGGGATCAAAGAAATCACAAGGAAAATTAGGAAGTATTTTAAGTGAATGGTAATGACAACACATATCAGAATTTATGTGATACAGCTAAAATAGAAGAGTGCTTAGAGGAAAGTTTATCCTTTATTTATTTTTAAATTTTATTATTATTTTTTGAGCTATGATCTCATTTTGTCACCCAGGATGGAGTGCAGTGACACAGTTATAGCTCATTGTAACCTTGAACTCCTGGGCTCAAGCGATCTCCTACCTCAGTGTCCCAAGTAGCTAGGACTACAGACACACGCTGCTGCACCTGAATAATTTTTTTTCCATTTTTTTGTAGCGTTGGGGTCTTGCTTTCCCAGGCTGGTCTCAAACTCCTGGCCTTAAGAGATCCTCCCACTTCAGCCTCATGAAATCTTGGGATTATAGGTGTGAGCCACCAGGCATGGCCACATTTTAATGCCTATACAGGGTAGACATAAAGTTAGTGTGCAATTTAAAATAGTTTAACCTAGTAAATTGCACAGGAACTTCATATCCACCCTGTATTAGAAAACAATACAAGTTTTAAATTAGTGATGAAAGTTTCCACCTTGGGAAATTAGGAAAAGAACCAAAACTAAGTAAGAGAAGAGAAGTAACCTAAATAAAGGTGAAAATCAAAAAACTGAAAAATGGATAAATGACAAGAATTATTAGTATCTATAATTAGTTGCTTTTTTGAGACAGAGTCTCCCTTAGTCGCCTTAGGGTAGAGTACCATGGCGTTGTACCTCACAGCAACCTCAAACTCTTAGGCCCAGCTGATGCTGTTGCCTCAGCCTCCTGTGTAGCTGGGGCTACAGGCACCTGCCACAATGCCTGGCTATTTTTTTTAAGAGGCTGGGTCTCACTCTGGCTAAGGCTGGCCTCAAACTCCTGAGCTCAAGGGATCTGCCCACCTTGGCCTCCCAGAGTGCTGGGATTACAGACGTGAACCACTGTGCTTGGCTATGATTAACTTTTTGAAAAGGCTAATGAAAAACTTCTACTTAGACTGTTCAATAAAAAAAAAAAAAGACACAATTTACCAATATCAGAAATCAAGGAGGGATATCACCACAGATCCTACAGACATTAAAATATAAGGGAATATTATTTACAACTTTATACTAGTAAGTTTATGAAATGGACATGTTCCATGAAAGAACTTATATGAAATGGACATATTGCATGAAAGATATAAATTAATAAAACTGATTCATGAAGAAATAGAGACTTTTAATATCTTCATAATGATTTGAAAAGGGTGTGGTGGGTCACACCTGTAATCTAGCACTCTTGAGAGGCCGAGGTAGGAGGATCACTTGAACTCTGGAGTTCCAGATCAGCCTGAGCAAGAACAAGACCCTGAATTTACTAAAAATAGAAAAATTAGCCAGGTGTTGTGGCATATGCCTGTAGTCCCAGCTACTCAGGATGCTGAGGCAGGAGGATCACTTGAGCCCAGGAGTTTGAAGTTGCTGTGAGCTGTGAGGATGCCACTGCACTCTAGGCTGGGCAACAGAGTGAGATTCTGTTTCCAAAAAATTTTTTTTTATATTTGTAATGACAGAGTCTTCATATGAGAAAACCATCAGACTAGATTGTTTTACCTAGTGAACTCTATCAAACATTCAAAGAAGAAATTATGCCAGTCTTCCAAGAACTCTTTGAGAAAAAGAGTGGTATATTGAACACTTCTCAATCATTTTTAAAGGTAAGCATCATAACCCGGTTATCAAAACCTCACAAGGACATCATAAGAAAAGGAATCTAGAGTCTAACATCCCTGACAAATATAGACAAAAAAATTCCTTAAAAATAGGTTAGCAAATTGACTTTTGTTTCAACCTTAGGGCTAACTGCCAACAGGAATTGCTCTCTTGTAAACAGCTAGGAAACTGTCCAGACACATGGAAGTTTTCAGAGATTAGACAGCAGGCAGTGCAGGGCCATGACCCTGAGAGAAGGGGAAGAAACCAGGTGGACCTCACAGTGAGTCAGTTTGTAATTGGAGGCAGTTTCCAAGCTGCAGTGGTGGGGGAACCTGTTTGAACCTGGTGGCCTTGCCGAGCCGTGGAGTTTGGAAAGGTGGTTTGGGGAGGCTGAGGTGGTTATAATGCACGGGGCAGAGTGCTGGAGAAAGGGGAGCTGGACAGAGAGAGTCCTGGGGATCTGTAGAGGGCCCATCTAGTCCTTGGCAAGTACTGATCTGCTGCTCAGGAGTAGGGTGTGATTTCACATGCTGAGAACAGTCACTAGAAAGCAGTGATTTGAATAGGTCCGGAGCTGCGGCTGCTGAGAGCTGCACAGACAGCACCTGTGGGAGCCTGGTGAGTGACGCATGTGGGCAACCTGGGAGCAAAGATCCCTTTCTTGTTAGTGTCCCTCCAGTGTCTCTACCGAAAAGGATAAGGCCATGCCAGCTGGCAAAGGGGAAATGTTTAACAGATCCAGCGCTGTTACCACAGAGGCAATGATTGATACCTGGCACATCTGGTCTTCAATACAAAAGTAACTGGCACGCAGCAAAACAGGAAAACGTGACCCACAATCGGAAGGAAATGTAGTCATCAGAAACATCCCATGAATATATAATAAAAAACTGTGCACAACTCGATCAAAGGTGGGGGAAAGATTTCAATGTACCTGTCATAAAAGGTGTAGGGATGGCTAGTAAGCATTGAAATCCTGTTCAGTGCTCAGTGCCCCTGGTCATCACAGAACTGCTCATCGACATCACCAGGAGTCACCACTGACAATAGAGTGGTAGAAATTAACACCCGTGGTGCTAATTTTGACCAAGATATGGAACGGTGGAAACTTCCACACCTGGCTGGTGTAAGTGTAAAATGGTACAACCACTTTGAAGAACCTTATGGTTTTTAAAATAAGGTGAATATCCTTCTGGCCTGTGATCCGACAGTTCCACACCTTCTCATCTGCCTTGGAGGAATAAAAGCACATTCCCACAATGCATAGATCCACCAAAGGCTCATAGCAGCCTTCCCCTGGTGAAAACCTGTAACTGACCCAGATGTCTGTAGCGGGCAGAGGTGTAAAGAAATTACAGTGTATGCACAGGCTGGGATGCAGTTTCTGCTTGTAGAGAATGAACTACTGGCACCTGCAAGGCGTGTAACTCTTAGACACATTTGGAGCAAAAGAAGTAGGACACAAGTGTGTGTGTCAGAGGCACATCCCGTGTAAACCACGGTCTGTGGGAGGTCCTAGAGCAGGCGGACCCAGCATCTGATGATAGGTGTCCAGAGGTGGAGGAAGTGGGCTGGGGGCGGAGAAGGACTAGGCAAGGGTGACGGAGTCTTCTGCGTCCTGTTTGAGGGGCTATGTGACTTTCACTGTGTAGAACTTAACCGTCTACAGGTGAAGTCCTCCTCAGAACACAAACCATCCTCTAAGGTGGTGGAGGGGGCTCGGTGCCCACAGCTCAGTGGTTAGGGCGCCAGCACCCGGGCCTGCTGAACAACATGGCAACTACAACAAGTAGCCAGGCGTTGTGGCAGGCGCCTGTAGTCCCGGCTGCTTGGGAGGCTGAGGCAAGAGAATCAAGCCCAAGAGTGGGAGTTTGCAGTGAGCTGTGATGTCACAGTACTGTACTGAGGGTGACATAGTGAGACTCTTGTCTCAAAAAAAAAAAAAAAAAAGAAAAAAAAAGTGGTGGAGGAAAGGATTGAGCTCTGTCTCCCCAGGACTCACTGCTAAGTGGTCACAGGGTACTGTGTTAGGACAGACAGGAAGTGGGATTGTGGCACATGACACTCGGGAGCTCACATGCTCCAGTCCTCACGTGTTGGTGTCACTGACTCTCCCAGATGGGGCGAGTGAAGACTGGCCAGTCAGGAAGGCGTCTGAGACAGGGCAGGGCTTGGGCTCAGCCTGGAATGCTGGATGGAGTTTGGTGGAAGGTGCAGAAGCCCCAGGAACCTTGTGGCTTTCTAGAAACACAGGAGGGTATGGAGTGGGAAGCCAGTCTCGACTCTGCGGTCTCTGAACCCCGCCCCACGTTCTGGCTGTGTTCTCGACTCTCGCGGGAACCTGCAGAAGTGGCCAGTGCACATGACACTGCTTGCCAGGGTCTGCGCTTCACTTCGTAACGGACGTCAGTTTATTCCACGTCCACACACAGAGATAGCCGTTCTTTCCTATGACGACGTTGTATTCCAGGGTATGGATAGAAGGGGTTTTTAATCATCTTCCTGTCAATGGGCATTTTGGTTGTTTCTAATTTTTTGTTAAGGTTACATTACTCAAATGAATATCCCTGTCCATAATCCTTGCTTATCTTTGCAAATAGGTTTCTTAAAGTAAAGTTGTTGCTTAGAGGTTATAAACTTTGAATTTCACCAACAAAAAAGCTGTTTATATACACTTTGTATTGGAAATTAATTTGGAAATTTGAAAATAATTTTTTTAATCTGTAGATCTTTGATTACCATTGAGATTATTTGTCTGTTTATTAGATGTTTCTATTTTCTTTTGTGTGAATTTTCTGTTTTTCTTTGCTGCTAATCTTGATATATGTTCGTGTGTTTTTCAAGTCCATCATTTGTTGTTTTAACACCATGATATTTTTCACTGTACAGTCATCCCCAAAGTTGTATGTAGTTACTTCTAAAATATTTTTATTTATAGTTCTAAGATTTATGTCTTGCTAGCAAGACCCTTCCACTACTTGCAGACTGATAGCAAAATGTCCTTGTATTCTTCTTCTACACAGAGACACACCCACCCACCCACTCATTTAGACTTGTAATCCTGGAAATTGGTTTTTGTCTGCTAAGATACATGGTCTAATTTTTTCTGAAAATAGGTTCCTTATTGTGTGGACATCATTGGTTGATTAGCCCCCGATGTGAAATGTTCTTTATTCCGTAACTCCACGCTCTCGTGGGCTGGGGTTTGATTTTGTTCTCTGTCTCATTGATTTCTTTATCTTAGCGTCTCCCACAACCCCACTGTCCTAGTCTCTGTAGCTTCTTCATGCATTTTCTCACCCATTAATGCATGTCTCTTGGTGTTGTTCTCTTAGGGAATTTTACTGATTGTTCTTACAACCTTGTTCTTCCAGGTGAACTTAGGGTCAGCTTACCAAGTTTCTGACACGTGTTGCATATCCCTTGGGAGTTTTGATTGGCTTTGCATTGAACATCAAGATTTTTATTTTTGTTTATTTGTTTGTGTGTTTGTTTATTTATTTGCGACAGAGTCTCAGGCTGTTGCCCTGGGTAGAGTGCTGTGGCATCATAACAACCTCCAACTCTTGGGCGCAGGTGACCTCCTCGAAGGTCAGGTTTTCGATTTTTAGTGGAGCTGGAGTCTTGCTCTTGCTTTAGGCTGGTCTGGAACTTGTGATCTCAAGCTATCCACCTCCCTCAGCCTCTCAGAATGTTAGGATTACAGGCGTGAGCCATGTACCCAGTGGAATGTCAAGATTTTTAAAGTGACACTTGGCAGTAGTACTGTGATTTTGAGTCTTAGCTCCAGCCGTCCCTCCAGTCGGGTGCCTGAGTCTTCTTGCTTCTCACAGGTCTCTGTCTGGTCTGTGCCTTTCTTTCCTGCCATGGTCTCCTGTGCTCCGAGCCTCTCAAGTAGCCCATCAGGTGGCCTCCTGTGACCTCTGCCTTGGCATGAGCCCTTGCAGGACCTGTGCTGCTCCTCCTAGGCCCCGCTTCACTCAGGTAATTCAGCCTCATCTCAGTTGTCATTTCCTCAGGGAAACCTGGGTGACTGTCCTAACTGGGCAGAACTGCCCGAGTGCAGTGTCACGGCCCCTGCATACTATTCTTCTGGGCTCTGTTTGGTAGTTTCACTTTGCTGTGTCCTGGGAAGGGAGTCAGGCCTTCTGGGCATAGGGGCTACTGGACACAGGGCTGTGTCTGGTGTTGCTGACTTCGGAATCCCCTCCCCAGCCTTGTGCTGCCCACAGAACTCACTGTTCACATCTGTATGGCTGTGCAGGAGCTCAGTGCCCCTCTCCTGTGTGTGTCTTAGGAGAAGCCTCGTGGTGATCCCCGGGGATGGCGTGCACTTCCCGCTAAGCTTGTGCCTAGGACATTTTCTGCTTTTGTGCAGGTAGAGAAGAGCTATTGATTTGTGATGTCCTTGTATTGGACTGTCTGGTTTAACTGTTTCCTGCTGCTCCCTCATCCCGGCTTCATCCTCAGGCTGGTTGGGTGCTAGAGGCTTGCAGCAGGTCTGCACCCGCCCCTGACCCTGGCAGTTTTCAGAGGAAGAAAGAAAGAGTTGCCTCCAAGAGTTTTCCCCAAGAGTGAGGAGGGACTTCCTGAGAATTCCCCAGTGAGTCTGCGCTCAGTGGCTGTAGTAGGCCCGGCCCATTGCCAACTCTGAGGCCAAGGCAGCAGGGTGCCCTCTCCCTGCCTGAGGAGGCGTGGGGGCTGGGCTGACTCTCTGCCCCCAGGGCTGCTGGGCTGCGGTGTGGTCACCTGGCGTGACTGAGATTGTGCTAGAAAGGTGGCAGGGGCCAGTGGGCCCTGGGCATAAGTCTGTTCTGGACATTGGCAAGGTTAGGAGAGTTTCTCCTGTTGAAGTGTGTGCTGCTGTGTATATTATTCTTCACGTGTTCTGCTGTATTTGTATCTACTAAGATTTTGGGGGGAATCTTTGTTTTCAAAAGTGAGATTCATCTGTGTTGCAAAAAGCCTTTTTAAGAATAGGAGTTAATATAGTGCAAAGATCCTGGTATTAAACATGACTTTGTTCCTCTACGACCTTGGGGAAGTCACTTAACCTCTTTGGGACAATTTCTGGGGTATATAGTGGTGATCACAGCCTCAAGCTGTGTATTGCGGTCAAATAAGGTAGTACATATGAAAGCTCTCTTTAAACACTAAATTAAACAAAGTTAGAACTTTGTCTCATCACGTATTTTTGAGTTTTTGTGAGTTTCTTCCAATGAAGAGATAGGCTCAGAGAATATTAACCACCAAGTTCTTTTGGCTTTTTTCATAAACCTTAATCAGAAAGCCGAGCTGTGCGGAGGAGAGGCCTGGGAACACGACTGGTAAACATTACATTATTGGTGTTCGGATATTAGGTTCCTGCTTTTCATAATATCCTTAGGGTACTGGGGAAGATTTGATATTTTCTGAGATTGCTGTAAAATGCAAGTTATTGCTGGCCCCCTCGTCCAATTATTCTGTACTTATTTTACTTAGAGTTTAGTAATTGGAAAAAGATTAGATGTCAGGACTTTGTATTTTGTTGATTATATTAGCGAAGTCCTCTCTTTAATCATTTCTTTTATTCCTAGTATTAATCATTAGCCTCGCGTTGTTAGGAGAACCTCATAGTGGATTCCTAACTAAAAGGAAGGAAATAATTACTTCAGTTTTAGTGGGATTGGACAAGTGTTGATGCACCTACAAATTGAAATGAATTCTCTAGCCACTCAAGGCACGTTCTGAGTGATCTGCTCAAGGAGACACAGAAGGTCAGACCGAATCCAGGGGCTGCTGTCCCCCCTTGCCCCCCACGTCCCTGCCTGCCCCGAGGAGGTGCTGGACTCTGCTCCCGGACCTGCTGCCTCTGGCCGGCTGACTTGTCCCACCTGTAGGTGTTTGTGAGAATATTCTCGGCTTGTTCTAGTCTACCTTGAAGACTTTGTTGACCTTGGTCTGTACGTGAGGATGTGGCTGCATCCTCCATGTATAAAGGCAGCTTACCTCTATAAAACAATTTCTTTCAAAACCAACACTGAGGAAACCACCTCACACAGGTGTTCTTAGATAAAAAATATTAAAAGTGAGACGGGATGAAAGAAAGAAAGGAAGAAAGACAGACCAGTTAAGATGGCCAGTTTGTGGGAAAAGGTTTCGGGAGAGCGAGGGTGGAGGAGAGAAGAGAGGGAGGGAATGGGGCTGGTGTCCTGGTCGTCACTGCCTGGGGGGGAAGGGTCACGCTGCCTCACCTTGTCAGGGTGGCTCCCGGACATGAAGGCGCATTTCACCAACATGTACTCACTAAGGTTTCGATGTAAACAGCTGACTTTTTACTTGGTTGGTAACTTTGCTTGTGCCATATATTGAGAACAATTTTTGGCATTTAGGTTTATTCTAGTTTTCATTTATTAGGAGGCTCAGTGCCCCCAGTACAGCTGGTAGGATATGTTTAAGGACTAGGGGAGACTGGGGAGTCTGCTAACTCTTTTGCTTTTCATCCACAGAGGAGCTGCGGAAGCTGAGCTGGTCTGGGATCCCGAAGCCCGTGCGTCCTATCACATGGAAGCTCCTCTCGGTGAGTCTCCCTGCTGCTCTCCTGTGAGTGGCCCGTCGGCCACAGCCCACACCGTGCCCTGGCCTCACTGCCCAGCGATATGGGCCTTTGCCCCGGTTAAGGTGACATTTCTCATTCTTTGCTTCATTTCAAGGTTGGTTGAATAAGACTGTCACAAAATGAGGATCTATAATCACTGTGACAGTTGAACTCTTTTTCTCTGATTTTATTATTTAAAGAAACTCTTTATCATGTGTTCCAAGCTGTGATATAGAAAAGGCCCCAGCATGGATGATCATTTCAATTCTAAGGAGGTGAAACAGGGAAATACATTCTAAGTATGTTTCAAATATGTTGAAAATGTGTTGAAAACGGAAATGTGTTTGACCAAGTTTTTTTTTTTTTTTTTTTTTTAAGTATTAGTAATGATGTTAGCAGAGCAAAATAATTGATGTTAGCAGTAGAGGGTATTTCTGTGGTAGAGAGTGGGGCTCTGGCTCCCACCACCTGCAGGAAGCTGCCTGTCTGGGCCTGCTGGGAAGGGCGGTGGGCAGAGTGGTCATCATTAACTCTGCTTAGTGTTGGGAATGAGCTTGGCCTCGCTGGGTGTTTCAGGATAGCTTGCACACAGCCTTCTTCTCTTTTCCTTTTTTATTGTTTTTGGAGCCGAGTCATTAGGAGACTCTAAGCATTTGGTCTAAATTGGGTCTGATTTCCAATATTTAAATGACTCTTTCTTGTTAATGAGTCTTAATAAATTTTCAGCTTAGTATCTCATAATCATAAATGCAGATGCAGCTCAGAAGGGTGAATATTTATTGATTAAATATTCTCTTGCAAGTAAAATTAGACCTGCTGCAATTTCTTGTCTTTTTGTTTTGTGTTTTTTATTTTAATTTAGTTTTTACTTTATATATGCTCTGAATTAGGTCATGAGCTCTTCAGATTGATTTGTGAGGAATTTTGAAGAACATACCCTGGAGGTCCAGTTTATATCACTCTGGAGTTTGTTAAGGAGGCCTTGGGGGCAGTTACCTCATCCTTCTCCATCTGTGCAGGTCCTGCTTCTGATGCCCTCAGTGTGCCCTGCAGTGGTCTTCGTGGAACATGCTGGCAGCAGAGTTGCCCAGGAGCAGAGCCTTGTTCCAGGGACAGGGCCCACCTGGTTGAGGGGGACAGGTCAGATGTGGGAGGGGACAGAGCTGCTGGCCATCGTCTCCTCACCCTGCAGTTGCCACCAAGCGCCTGCTGAGGAGTCTCCTTCCTGGTCTGCTGGCTGCCTGGCCTAGGCAGCCCGGCGCCCACTCTCTGACAGCCAGGACCCGGGAGCGTGGCGGACATGCGCCTGTGGCCCAGGTTCAGCAAGTACTTCTCACACACCTGCGCTTGGCCAGGCTTTTTGTCAGTGCTGGGGTCGCAATGATATTTTGGAGAATGGTGAGGGAAACCTAGCAAGCAATTCAAGGGTGTGGGGGTGCAGGGGAAAGGTCTACCCAGTCAGGGCTGCCTCTGTGTCATTCTCCGAATTCTGAAGTTTCAACCTGACCTCCCCTTTGACTCCCTGGGGAGCTTCTGCAGATCCATGTGCCTGGGCCCAGGAGGCAAGGTGGAGTCTCTGGAGTGAACGTGGCATTAGGGTGTGTACTGTCTCCAAGGTGCTGTGACCATTAGGGTGCACAGAGTGCTTACCCTGTAGTTGGCTGGGTGCTGGCAGCCAAGGGACCCTCTAGGCCTTCCCTCTTGACCTGTGTTTTTCCACTGTGGTTCCATGTTAGTGTTGCCTGGGGAGCTCAGAAAATAGTTATTTCCTGAGCTCATGTGTGCCAAGGCTGGAGACTCCTGCTCTAGGATACTTTGGCTCCAGGCAGGACAGGGCAGGGCACGCACAAGCCAGCCGGAGGACAGGCCATTGCCAGCCATGCAACTGTTCCTGCAGGGGTAGTGAGGCCATGCTGAGGGCAGCACACAGCTGGGTTCAGGTGCTTGGACAGGAGAGCTGGGCTGGGGCGTGTGTGGGAGGGAACATGTTGGATGAGGGGGGGCTGTGGAAGACATGCTGAGAGCTGTGAAAGGTGTTGTCTGGGAGGCACAGGTAGGTGGGGAGAGAGGCGGGCAGCTTATCTTAATCACTGAGTCCTTCTAGGACCAGGAGTTTAAGAATTAACACACAAAGCAAAAATTTATCAGTTGACTGGTTTAAAACAACAAATAAGCACAGCTGTACTTGGGTGTGAGTCTGGTCTAAGCTCTTGCTCGTGAGTGACTCTTCAGCGTGTTTGTGATGTGGCACTAACTTGCACCTTGTGGCCATTAAGAATTGTCTTCAGTGAAGAAAGGTGAGCAACTAACACTAGTCCAGAACACAGCCTTCGACCACCAGTTAGCTATTGAACATTTAAATTCATGCAAACAGGGTAGTAACATTTAACAAATTGGTACTGTAGAGAATCATATTTTTGGAGTTTAGCTGTGGAGTTTCACTCTGTTGTCCAGGTTGGAGGGCAGTTGTGTGATCATATTAATAGCTCACTGCGGCCTGAAACTTCTAGGTTCAAGGCATCCCACACCTCAGCCTTCCCAGTAGCTAGGACTGCAGGCACCTGTCAACACACCCAGCTAATTTTAAAACTTTTTTGTAGACATGGGATCTCCCCATGTTACCCAGGTCAGTCTTAAACTCCTAGCTTCAAGCGATCCTTCTGCCTCAGCCTCCCAAAGTTCTGGGATTATAGGAATGAGCTACTGCACCAGCCTAGCTCTTTGTTAAAATAACTATTTCAGAAACATGGAACAAAAACTAATTAAACACTTCACATTTACATTAGTGAGTATAATGGCTAAAATTGATAGGTGACACCTGGTGCCATCTCTCATTCTTTCAGTATATTGTGAAAGGTTTGCATATGAACACAGTGGGAGGGGACGACTTGATTTTTATGTCACTGGGATAATTCAGAAAATAAGTGTGTGTGTGTGTTGTCTCACATTTATTATTAGAGTTTTATAGCATGCTAATACAGAAATTAAGTTTTCTGTAGTCCCGTCTCATTTAAAATTCATTGCACACTTGAATAATTTGCATAATTTCTAGTCTTGATTAATTATTGAAAGGCCTCATCTTGCCTACGTGTGTTTTCTTTAGGAAAGGGGGTGTCACGAATGGTTGTGGGTTTTTGTGGCCTGTGCTCCGGAGGTGACATACTTGCCTGTCAGTATTTGTGTTTCAGTAAGTTAAGTTACAGTTGGTGGGAGGGAAGTGAGCATGTTCACTATAGGGCTGGCTTCCCCATGTGCAGGGCATGGCAGGCTGTCCACACCACTCCCTGCTGGTCTCGCTTGGTGACCCTTGTGGTGCAGGCAGGGCCCTGGCGGGGCACACGGGGCCTTCTCTCCTGGCTACTGCCTCAGCACCACACTCATCATCCCCCAGGCTTGCTTTGGGGCCTTGCTGAGCTGACCTGGGCATTTGTCGTGTGCCCTCCATGCCCTCTCTCAGATATTGTTAGCTGACGCGTGCTTTAGAATACCAGGCAATTAGAAAGTCCCAGTTTTCAGAAAGAGGGGAAAGGTTGAATGTAAATACACATGACGGAAGCATATGTCACCCTCAGGATGAATGTTGTAGAGCCAGGGGTAGCCAACTTCTTCCGTAAAGGTCTAGATAATAAATATTTTAGCCTGTGGGTCAGAGGGGTCTTTGCAGCCATTCAGCTCTGAAACAGTAGTGCAAAGGCAGCCACACACTGTGCGTGAACAGAGAAGCTGTGTTGTGCCCCAGCAGCATTTTCCTTCCTTCTGAGATGACCTGGCAGCAGGTGTCCCAGGTCTGCAGTCCTGTCTCCCTTGTATCTCTTGTCTAGGTTCAAATATCAACTTCATCTTAGTCTAATCCCACACACTTCTTATTGGTCATGATCTTGATGTAAAACATGTAAGCATGGAATGTGGGATAAAGGAAATTTTCCTGAAAAGGGCTAATCATAAAAGATTAATAAATTGGGCTACATTAAAGTTAGGAACCTCTCTTCATCAAAAGACATTGTCACTGGGGGGAAAAGGTTACTGCAAGGAGGAGGAGGTTTGTGGCGGGGCTGATGTGCAGACTGTGCCATCCTTGCCTCCAGATCAGTGAGGAGAGGCAGGTGGCCTGGTAGGGAGGGGACTCACTACACTTGCACACGGGCACAGACCCCAGCGGCACTCATTGGTCTTTCAGGAAATGCAGATCAAAATGAGACAGTTTTGTTTACCTCTGCAAACTCATCAGAACAGTTAACATGAAAGTGTTTGACAATAGCAAGTGTTGGCAAGGAAGTAGAATGGGGGACTCTCATGGACTTCTGATGGAGTGCGGTCACTTAAAATTCTGTAGCAAGATCTTCTGGAGGTCTACATGCCCAGTAGGCCACTTCCAGGTAGATCCTTAACAGAAATGTGTATTATGTACCATGAACGGCAGGTACAAGGGTCTGTACTGCAGAAACGGGCAGCAGCCCGAATGTCTGTTAACAGCAGGGTGGACCTGTGTGGATGGTGGCATCATGTAGCCGTGCAGAAGAACTGCTGTTATATCATAACATGAGTTAGTTTTCCAAATGTAGCTCTGAGTGAAATTGGCCAGGGAAGGTGATTTCATATTTGTGGGGAGGAGGCAGGGGGCTGAGACTGGGAGGCCCTCATGGGGCCTGATAAGTTGGGGTGTTCTGGTTTTTACCTGGGTGGTGTTTACACAGACGTGTTTAGTTTGTGATAATTCATGCATGACTTTTGGATAATTCTTTGAGTGTGTATGAAGTCTGACAGCAAGTTCATGAACTCATCCTGGAAATGTGCTACATCCTGACTGCTGAATGTCAGTATGGCCACCTTTGCAGCACTCACCTGGGGAGCTGTGCTGCCTTTGCAGCACTCCCTTTGGGAGCTGTGCTCTAGTGCTAGACCTAGTCCACCCTTCAGAGCAATTTTGGAACTCTCCTGGGATGACCATCAGAGCTGTGATTGTATTGCACACAAACCCGCAACAATACTGAACACTACTGTGCATGACAGTGCCACACGTGGACATGAACACAGCCAAACATTTGAAAATAAGTAATGCATGTCCACAGTTATGGAACCTTACTGAGTTGTTTTTATGGTGCTGCCAGTGTAAGCGCACGGTGGCAAATGTGCAGACTTAATTGTCAGACCTTGTATGATAATAGCTCTAATGACCTTTCCTGGAAAAGAGTTCTAAAATTGCTCTGAAGGGTGAACTAGGCACTGGCACTGGTGCACAGCTTCCCAAGGGGAGTACTTTGAAGGTGACCATAGTGATACTCAGCAGTGAAGGAGGTAGCACTTTGTCTAGGACAAGTTTGAGAACTTAATTGTCAGTCCTTGTGCATTTATATCACAACCTAATTCTACTCCCAGCTATTTAGCTGTGAGAACTCAAAGCATATGTCCCCACAAATCTTGTGCATGGTTGTTTATAACAAGCTTTATTCATAGCTGCCCCAAATTGGAAACAACCCCAGTGTCCGTCAACAAGCAAACTGCGTAGCACACTGGCTTATCCTCACGGTAGGCCACTGTCGGGCCAGAGAGGGAAATAACTGCTGATTCACACGACAGCTAGGTGGGTCTCAGAAGATGCTCTGCCTATGTAGTGACAGAAGAGCTTGCACCAATGTGCAGGTGCTGACTGAGTCTGTTTTGGGGAGGTCAAGGACAGGCTCAGCCATCCATCGTGAGGAGTGAGCATCTCCCAAGCCTGGGTGATAAACTGCAGAGGGGCCAGGGAGCCCGCAGGGGATGATAGGGCTCTTCTCTTCCTCGGAGTGGTAGTTAGCTCGATGCCCCTGTCAAATGTTATGGAACTCTGTACTTAAAATGAGTGCGTTTGATATATATATATATATATATATTTTTTTTTTTTTTTTTTTTTTTTTTTTTTTGAGGCAGAGTTTCACTGTGTTGCCCTCGGTAGAGTGCCATGGTGTCACAGCTCACAGCAACCTCAAACTTTTGGGCTTAAGCGATTCTCTTGTCCCAGCCTCCCAAGTAGGTGGGACTACAGGCGTATGCCACAACGCCCGGCTATGTTTTTGTTTCAGTTGTCATTGCTGTTTAGCTGGTCCGGGCCAGGTTTGAACCCGCCAGCCTCGGTGCATGTGGCCGGCACCCTGCCCACTGAGCTACGGGTGCTGCCTGAGTGTGTTTGATTTTATAAACCACAGTTGACCGTTCACATCCACTGGTTCCACATCTTTGGATTCAACTTTGGGTCATAAATATTTGGGAAAAAACCACAATAAATAACAATGCAAGAGTAACAAATAACACAGATAAAAATGATACATTGTGGTTATTTAGGTAGCATTTACCTTGTATTCAATTTGAGTAATCTAGAGATGGTTTAAAGGGTATGGGAGGATGTATGCAGATTATGTACAAATACTGTGCTGTTTTGTGTAAGAGACTTGAGCATCCCTCTGATCCTGAGGGATAACTGTGCAGTGTCAGTGTGTTAGCTGAGGAGTCAGCAGGTGTGCACAGGGGCGGGCCCTGGAGTCTGGCATTCTGAGTGAGTGTGTATAAGTGACAGTTTTGTATACAGTCTTGTGCATCTGCACGTTTGTATTCGTGTGTGTGTGTGTGTGTGTGTGTGTGTGTTGTTGGCAGACCTTACAGACCCCCACACCCTTTGTGGCATATGAGGCCTCTAGAGAGTGGCTTGTTTCATCTGGAGGTCTCACTGTGGAAGAGGCTGGAATGCGCCGGCTGCATTGATCCCGCCTGGCTCTTGTCTGGCTGTGAGTGAGCAGGATGGATGGGGTCGCTCCAGAGGCAGGGACTGGACCCTTGTGGGCGCTGTTGGGGTGGGGCTGGTGGTATGGTCAGCAGCTGGTTCTTACGTGCCTGGTTTCTTTTCTGCCCCACAGCTCTTGCTCCCTTGTGTCAGAATAGCATGATTAAGTCAGAGCTGAGCCTTCTTCAGACTCCTCATGGAGACTCCACCAGTCAGCAGTAACTGTGTCTGTTTTTTGTTTCTTGTCTTCAGGGTTACCTTCCTGCCAATGTAGACCGAAGACCAGCCACTCTTCAGAGAAAACAGAAAGAATATTTTGCTTTTATTGAGCACTATTATGATTCTAGGAATGATGAAGTTCACCAAGATACATACAGACAGGTGGGATTGCCTTCTCTTTTTCATATGTTACTTGACACACTTTGATTTAGTGATGATTTATAGGAGGAAACGTTTTATCTAGCAAATCCCTGATTGGTTCAAGGATTTTTATTTTGTCATAAATACATCTGAAGACAAATCCTGGCAAATTTCCTATAATAGTGAGTGATATCTGCTTGTCTCCGTTCCCTTCTACAAAAGTAACAAGGGCGGTTTTACTTGAAGTTGTAAAATACGTGCCCGAGACCCTGAGATCTGCCTGGATGATGGTGGGTGTGTCATGCTCAGTGAGCTGCTGTCCAGGCCTTGGGAGGCTCTTCCTGAAGGTCTGGTGAGCCGCTGGACTAGATGGCATCAGGAGGGAGAGGTCCTGCTGGGCTGTCTGGCCTTGTGCCCTTTGTTGCAGTGAGGACGTGTGGAAAGGCGTAAGTGTTGTCATTAGCCCTGCTGGTGGGGGGTGTGTGTGTGTGTGCACACTTCATACCAGAGCGGAAGGTGCAGCTACTCTGTCATTTTACTATTTAGTTTAATACAAAATTGGTATAATTATGGTTTCTTAAACAGTCAGTTGACAGATGATGTGCATAATGGGAAAAATACTTAAAACTGATTTATGCTACACAGTGCATCCAGAATCTGCTGTTAGAAATTTAACAGCTCTTTAAGGACTTTATAATCCTCATTCTGTCTGTAAGATGTGAAAGGTCAGAATGGTAGTTCTTAATTGATATCATTGTCTTATATAACTGAAATCAAGTTGTCGTTTCTCTGATGCATGCTGTTACTGAGTATTTCCCTTTGTAAATTCTACCTTTAGGTGAGGGAGTTTGGAGAAACTTTCCCACCTCAGATGTGGTGTAGGTAATCTACGTCTCCCAGTCAGTTTGGAGTAAATCTGCTCCAGAGGTCCAAAGCAGGCAGTGTCTCTGACAAATGATCAAAGATGCTTAAGAGCAGTGGATTCTTGGGAAGTTCCTTATGGATGGGGTTCACCTGAGTGACTTTTCCAGACTGAGGCTGTAGGGATGCGAGGGCAAGACCCCCCTCCTGCTGCTCCCAGGCCAGAGCTGGGCAGCACTACCCATACTGAGTTGGTCCTCCTGTCTCACACCCGGGACTCCTGGCCACTCTGGGCTGCCACCGCTTATTTTGGGAACCTAATTTGAGATGCATCTTGCCTTCGGGTTTGGTTAGGACAACACTAGCTTGCCTGCTTTCTTTATACACTTCACTGGTTTTAGGAAATTGATAAATTTGGTATTGTTGTAAACCTGTTTTTGATGTGTTTTTGTTCAAGAGAAAGACTTCCCAGGGGATGACACTAGCATCTATCTGCAGGATTTACCAAGCTGTGTTCCATTATGAATTTCTTAAGGGAAAGTTCATTACAAGCAGGTTGCATATATCTTTATTTAGTTACTGTGATAGGTAATAAAAAGAATCCCTATCACTGTGAATTGCCAAACCATTTCTGTACTAATGTGCATGAGAGATGGGCTCTGTGACGTGGGCTGGTTTCTCCTGTCTGCCCAACGCCAAGCAAACGTGCCCCTTGGAATGGTAGCCTGTGCTTTCTCATCATTGTCATTTCCGGCCGAGCTGGACTTAATTTGGGCTTAGGGGCTCTGATCTTTCCTGGCTGCCCATTCATGGGTGTTTGACCTATGAACCCAGCTCAACCGACTGGCTGACCCGAGGCCTGCAGTGACCACCCTCTCACACCATGGACCCTCAGGAGGGTGGTGGGCTCTTCCATCCCTGCATTGATCTCTTAGCCTCTTCCTTTGAGTTCTGTGTGCTCACTCTTCTACTGAAGACGTTATAGCCCCAGGGATTGGGGGGAGGTAACATTCGTCTGGTGTCTTTCCCTCTCTGGGTCAGTTCCACACCTTTGCCCTGCTCGCTCTGTCCTATGCATGCTGGGGGCAGGTGGGAGGGATGGAGAGGCACACAGGAGGGGCACACAGGAGGGGCGGGCACACAGCCTGATCTGTCCCGCCTTTCAGGGTACTTCTCTCTCTAGGTTGGGTCCCCTGCTCCTGATGGTGAAGCTGACAGCAGGGTGTGGGGCCTGATGTGTGTACTGTACTGTTTGCTTAAGAAACACGTGACAGTCACTTCTGTGTAAAGGGCTGTGCTGATCCTGGGCATGTAGATCATACCTGGTTCCTCCTCTGCAGCAGCTTACAGAGTCATGCCTGTCCACGGGGGTAACTGTGTAGGAGCTGCTCTGAGGACAGCCTTCCAAGATGTCCTGGTTTAGACCTGAAGACTCTTGTCCCTGCTTTTGCCTGGGCACCTGCACGTGGCTGTCTGGACAGAGTGTTATTGTGTACCCTCCCTGCCCCCCGCAAAGCACAGATGCACACACTGCAGCTTAGGCTGGTGGACAGAGTGTTATTGTGTACCTCCCACCATCCCCCCAGCACAGGTGCACACACACTGCGGCTTAGGCTGGTGGACAGAGTGTTATTGTGTACCTCCCCCACCCCCCAGCACAGATGCACACACTGCAGCTTAGGCTGGTGGACAGAGTGTTATTGTGTACCTCCCCCACCCCCCCTGCACAGGTGCACACACACTGCAGCTTAGGCTGGTGGGCAGAGTGTTATTGTGTACCTCCCCCCATCCCCCCAGCACAGGTGCACACACACTGCAGCTTAGGCTGGTGGGCAGAGTGTTATTGTGTACCTCCCCCCATCCCCCCTGCACAGGTGCACACACACTGCGGCTTAGGCTGGTGGGCAGAGTGTTATTGTGTACCTCCCCCCACCCCCCCGGCACAGGGGCCCACCCCCGGGAGCGTAGGCTGGTGGTCAGCGTGGG
>CAUYPK010108505.1:0-30924 GCA_963574355.1 Loris lydekkerianus | reverse complement strand
ATAGCTTTCACATGAAGGCTATAACCCAACTATAGCACAAGACTATGGGGAAAGGGCCAAGGAAGGGGAAGGGAGGGGGAGGTTTTGGTGGAGGGAGGTAATGGGTGGGGCCCCATCTATGGTACATCTTAGAATGGGTACAGGTGATTGCACTAATTTACACAGCTATTATTTAACAACAACAACAACAAAAGAAAAAATAGGACTCCATTTCATATGGAACCAGAAAAACCCCAAAAAGCCAATACAGTTCTTAGAAATAAAAACAAATCTGGAGCCATCCTGTGACCAGACTTCAGGTTAGACTACAAGTCCATAGTGATCAAAACAGCTTGGTACTGGCACAAAAATAGAGACATGCATCTATGAAAAAATAGAGAAAGTGGAGATGAACCCAGCCACATATTGTCATTTGATCTTTGATAAGCCTACAAAAAGCATACACTAAGGAACAGAATCCCCATTTTAACAAATGGTGTGGGAGAACTGCTTAGCCACATGTAGAAGACTGACATTGGACCCACATTTCTGACTATTGACAAAAATTAATTGTCACTGAATGAAAGATTTAAATTTAAGGCACAAAACAATATAAATTTTAGAAGAGTGTGTCAGTAAAATGCTTGAGGATATTGGCCTGAGAAAATATTTTATTAGTAAGAACACTACTGGCAATTCCAGCAACACAAAAATTAAATAACTGGGATTTGATCAAGCCGAAAAGTTTCTGCACACTTAAGGGCACCACAGACAAAGCAAACAGACAGCCTTCAGACTGGGAAAAGATCTTTGCATGTATGAAACTGAAAAGGGTCTGATAACTAGAAATCTACACAGAACTCAGATTAATCAACAAGAAAGATCAAATAACTCCATTTCTTTCTTTCTTTCTTTTCTTTCTTTCTTTTTTTTTTTTTTTTGAGACAGAGTCTCACTATGTCACTCAGTAGAGTGGTGTGGCATCACAGCTCACACCAACCTCCAACTCTTGGGTTTATGCTATTCTCTTGCCTCTGACTCCCAAGTTACTGAGACTACAGGCACCCGCCACAACACCCAGCTATTTTTTGGTTGCAGTTGTCATTGTTGAGCAGGTCCACTCCAGGCTTGAACCCACCACCCTTGGTGTATGTGGCCAGTGCCCTTACTCACTGAGCTATGAGCACCAAGCCAACAACTCCATTTCTAAGTGGGCAAGAGACTTGAACATAAACTTCTCTGAAGATGACAGACAAATGGCCAATAAACGCATAAAGAAATGCTCATCATCTTTAATTATCAGAGAAATGCAAATCAAAACCACCCCGAGATCCCACTTAACTCCAGCAAAATTAACCCACATCACAAAATACCATATCTAGAGAGGCCAGCATGGATGTGGAGAGAAGGGAATACACTCCTTCTACACTGTTGATGGGACCACATTACAGGGTATCTACCCAGAAGAACAAAAATCATTCTACCATAAAGACATTTGCACCAGAATGTTTACTGCAGCTCAATTCATAATTGCCAAGTGGTGGAAGCAACCCAAATGCCCACTAACCCATGAATGGGCTAACAAATGGTGGTATATGTAAACCATGTAATGCTATTCAGCCATAAGAAAAGATGGAGATGTTACATCTTTTATGTTGACCTTAATAAAATATCTCAAGAATGGGGAAAAAAATCCAATGTGTTCAATACTAATATGAAACCAATATATAAACAATTGCATGTTCACACGAAAGATAAAACACAAACATAGTCTAGCAACGGGTATGGGTAAATAAAGAGAGGGCATGGGATTGGGAGAGGGAGATTGGCAGAAAGAGGAAGGGTGATTGGTAAGATCTCACCTAATGTGCACAATGGGAGGATGTTCAGCATGCCTCCACGGGAGGGGCTCTTCTACAACTTGAAGTTTACTGTGGAAGTGAGAACAATATAACCTAAAAATTTGTAACCTCATATTAATTTGAAATAAAAAAGTAATTAAAAAATTTTTATAAAATAATGACAATCTCAATCTTATATATGCACACACATGCTCAAATTACATGTCCAGAACCAAGAAAATATTTTTGTTTACTAATTATTTTATTGTTATTTCTTTTTCTTTCTTTCTTTCTTTCTTTTTTCCACCAAGGCTTTAGTAAGGTGGGCATGGTAAGATATGGACAGAGAGGAGGCCATCCAGGAAGACTTTGTGACCCAGTGAGCAGGTATCACATTCATGCTTGTCAGACAAGGAAAAGGGGGTTAATTAGTAGTTTGAAAATTAAAAGCCCATGTTTGTAAAATAAAATATTTTTTAATTGTGCAAAAAATATCAACTTAGATAAAAACATTACATGAATGTTAAATCTCCTAAGTAGACATATGACATGTACTAAAACCCATAATAAGTCTTTAATAAGTCTTACTTTTTAACTCATAATAAATGCAATCTCATGCCATTCTTCTTATGGCAATCTTCATGCAGAAGATAGCAAAATAATGTATACACATTTTAAGAAAAAACAAGTTGTATCAAACTAGTAATAATATATATTGATAACAAAAGAGGAACACAAGACATGTCAAAATCCTCTTGTAATTGTAGGTGTTAGACATGATGTATTACAAACTTAATACATTTTTTACTTTTCTTAAAATGTCTATACATTTTTCACATCTCTGTAAATATGTTACATTACGCATGTGTATATGAATGTGTGTATGTGTGTATGTACATGTAATCAATTTACTGTTTATATTTCCAAGTGTATTTTTTCAACAATTATTAGATTTCATCTATACAGATGGTGATTCTCCCGTCTAATTCCAAAAGCAACAGCATCAGTATTAAATTACAAAGTGTTAAAATGAAAATATTTGAGCACCATCTGACTTCTATTGATTCACAAACTCTGAGGATATAGGTCCAGTAATTTGTATTTCATCAAATTGGTAATTCATATAGGCATGAAAAGGTTGACCAAAAGCATTGCACCAAAAACTCCTTAGGCCATGGGCAGGTTTAATGGATATATCTGTTACATAACTGAAATAGAAATTATATTTTAAAATATGCTTAAAGTAGTTTTAAAGGGTTCAGTTTATAAAAACTGAACCATGCAAATATGTTAGTAAATCTCAGATGACAAATTAAAAAGACTCTCACTTTAAAGAGGAAAAGCCAGTAGCAAGATAATAGGTATCACCATCATGGTTCTTACTATCAACGTGCCAGGCATGGTTCTCAGAACATTTCATAAATACTTAATTTTCACAAAAAAAAAAAAAAACACAAAAATTTAACTTGTAAGCAAAATTGATAACCTTCCTACCTGTATGCAGTATTAATCCTCCCGTTTATACCAATACTACCAATAATACATCACTTATTTAAACTCCACTCTGATTAGGTATGAGTATAAAACAAAGATTGACTGTCAAATAAAAATTATTCTGCAAGTCATATAAGGCAGTCATTCATTTGGTCCACAATACATACTCACATTTTACCGTGAAAACATCTGCTTTTCATCATAATCTTATTAAAGACCTTTAACTTCCGATGACCTATAAATACAAGCATCGTGTACCTTAAATTATTTTAAATACAATTAATCACATAACTCTAAAGTAGAGAGAGTATCTTGAATTACTTTGCAGATTCAATGTCCCTTAATTCTAGGAGAGGAAAGCAGAAGAATTGGAGGAAGAGGTGGAGAAGTCATAATGAAAGCATTTCCTAAATTGAAGGGAGAAGGAAATCACAAGCCAAGAATCGTAAGTGGTCTCTGAAAAATGAAAAGGCAAGGAAACAAATTTCACACTACTGCTTTCAGAAAAAATAAAACCTTTCTAATAACTTGATTGTAACCCAGTGTATTCATCTACTCAGGCAGCCAAAATAAATCACCACAGACAAAAGGGTAAAAACACAGAAATTTACTTTTTCACAGATCTAAAAGTAGACAATTAGATCAAAGTGCCAGTATAGAGCTTTTTGATGGAGCCTCTTTTCCTTATTTGAAAATACCCACCTTCTTGGAGTCTCTCCACGTGGCCTTTCCTTGCTGCTTGTACCCAGAGAGTGAGAGGACCCTCTGGTCACCCTTCTATGAGCACAGTAACCTTCTGTGATCAGGGGTACATTCTTACGACCTCAATTAACCTTAATTACTTCCTTAGAGGCTCTATCTCCAAACACAGTCAAACTGGAGGTTTAAGCTTTAATATATGGATTTTGGAAAGGGGAGACACAAACATTTACTCCAACACCCAGTAAGACTCATTTCAGACTTTTGACCTTAGGAGGTATGAGTGAAAACAATTTGTGTTACTTAAAGCAACTAAGTTTGTGGTCATTTCTTATACAACAATAGAAAACTAATATGGGTTTTAGTACAATAGTCCTGCCTTATCTGCAGTTTTGCTTTCCATGGTTTCACTACCCAAATGGCCAACCAAGTTCTCAAAAATTAAGTGAACAGTTCCAGAAATAAACAACTCATAAATTTGGAATCACATGCTATTCTGAGTTGCTTGATGAAAACTCATGCTATCCTGTCTGATATATGAATCAGCTTTTTGTCCAAGGGGGGAAAGTTCTTAAATAAATAAGGACAGAAAAAAGGTGTATGTTGAGGTCATGATCTAAGATAACAATAAATCTTTCATCCATGATGTGGTGACAAAGAAAAAAAAAATTCATGCTAAGTTTGTGGTCACACCTCAGACTGCAAAAACCATGGCTAATGTGCATGTTAAGTGCTTAGTTAAGATGTCAAAGGCATTAAATTTGGAGGTAGAAGACATGAATCAGAAACATCTTCCAATTGGTGACAACATGTTGTGCCAGGAATGACTAAGTCAGTACAAAGACTTCAGAAAGGGATCCCCTCAAATGTGTGATATGAAGCCACTTAATACAAGTAATTGATGGTCACATAAGTTCAGGAATAGCAGTGGACTGAAAAACATAAAGAGTTTACAAGCTGATTAAGGAGAAAAAATGCTAAAGCACATCTTCCATTGTAATGGAACTGAGGTCATTTGGACGAGGATCCCCAATTGAACCTACATTCATAAAAGTGCAAAAAGGAATCAGGGGATAACATACAGAAGGACAGATTAACTCTCATACTATGTCAGCAAGGCAGACATAGAATTTACTATCAGCAAGGCAGATGGAGTTTGGCACTGTCTACTACTTCAGAAATGTTTTGAATGTCTTGGATATATCCGATGCCAATTAGGAAGGGAAAATGTATGTGGAAATGGGCTGCTACTGTTAACAAATATATAAAAAGGTGGAACAGTTTTAGAATGGCAATAGACAAGGCTGAAGGAATTATGAGAAGTGTGATAGAAAATGTATCAGATAGAAAATGAACAGATCATATGAATGTTAATAACTCTGCTGCTCAGTACTTACAAGTGAAGATCATAAACATAATTAAATACTATCTTAGAGAATATTTGTTTCATCCTGAACAGACTGATGACAGAAATATAGAGTTAAAGGAACTAAAGGTAAGAACTCATATCAATATTAAGAACATCTTACTGGAAGCTTTAGGAGAGGAAATCTTTGTGAAATAACGACAGAAAACCAAGCTAAGTTTTATCCTACAAAGTCAGTTCTGTAAATATAAAGTTGGAATTTCACTTTTTTTTTTTTTTTTTTTTAGACAGAGTCTCAAGCTGTCACCCTGGGTAGAGTGCTATGGCATCATAGCTCACAGCAACTTCCAACTCTTGGGCTCAAGCAATTGATCTTCTCACCTCAATTTTTCTATTTATAGTAGAGATGGGGTCTTGCTCTTGCTCAGGCTGGTCTCAACCTGTGAGCTCAAGCTGTCCACCTGCCTCAGCCTCCCAGAGTGTTAGGATTACAGGCATGAGCCACCAATCCTGGCTTATAATTTTACATTTTATAATTAATAAGTATCAAGGATCAGAGGAAGATGGCAGACCAGAAGGATCATTCAGCTGAGTTCTCTTGGTATGACTGGGGGAAAATAGAGCACCCAACCATACTTGCCATGGGGACATTTCCCAGAGTCATCACTCAAGGGAGCACAGTGAGGAGGTGGTAAGCTAGATATACCATGTGATCTGAAGCAGTGGAAATATGATTTATTAGGCAAGTGATTGTGATCCACTGGGATGGGCCATGCCTCCCCAGTGGAGATCCTAAACAGGAGGAAGCCTTTGTAAAGTTGTCAGTTATAGTGGAGAAGCTGCACATTCAGTAGAAAGCTTGAAAGAGTGGGTGGACTTGAACAGTATACAGCAACCAAATATGAATTTGGTTGGAGTGTATTTGCCATTGGTTTGGTGGCTGATGGGACAGCCATACTGAGTAGCTCTGGGCAGATAGGAGGCTGCCATTGAAGAAAATACTAAAAACGTCTTAGCAGGGGCCAAAAGCAAGGGCATCTTAATTCTGACTGCCAGAATCAGAACTCCACTCTTGGAACAAGCTGAGAGATTCACACACCCCATGGGAAGTGGTGTCAGGGGGGCACTGTGAGACCTGTCCCTGAAGGATTCTGGAGAACTTTAAGATCCAAACCTGGTGGAATCTGAATGCTGAGAAAACAGTCAGGCAATCATTGAAGTCAACTAAGTTTGGAATAAGAACTAAATCCTAGGATACAAGTCAAACCTCATCAAAATTAAAAGAATAGAAATTATACTTTGTACCTGATCAGACCACAAGGCAATAGAGGTGGAACTCAACTCCAACAAAATCCCCACACAAAGACTTGGAAATTAAACATCCTTATGTTGAATGACAGTTGGGTTCAGAAAGAGATAAAAGAGGAAATTGGTAAATTCCTCAAACATAACAACAATGAACACAAAAGTGACCAAAACCTGTGGGATACAGCAAAATCAGTCTTAAGTGGGAAATTTACCGCATTAGACACCAACATTCAAAAAACAAAAAGACAGCGCATCAACAAACTCATGAACCATCTTATGGAATTGGAAAAAGAAGAACAATCTAATCCCAAACCCAGGAGAAGAAAACAAATAACTAAAATTAAATCAGAGATTAGTGAAATTGAAAACAAAGTGATAATTCAGAAAATTAATGAAACAAAAAGTTGGTTTCTTAAAAAAATAAATAAAAGAAATAACCCTTTGACCAGATTAACTAAAAAAAGAAAAGTAAAATTTCAGGTGGCGCCTGTGGCTCAGTGGGTAGGGCACCAACCCCATATACTGAGAGTGGCAGGTTCAAATCCAGCCCCACCCAAACTGCAAAAAAGAAAAAAAAAAAGAGAGAGAGAGAGAGAGAGAAAGAAAAAGAAAAGTAAAATCTCTAACAACTTCAATCAAAAACAATTAAAGATAAATAATAGATGCCACAGAGACAGAGGAGATCATCTCTGAGTACAACAAGAAACACAATGTCCAGAAACTTGATAATGTGAAGGATAAGGATTGACACCTGGAATTACACTCTTAGACTAAACCAAGAAGAAATAGATCTCTTCAACAGATTGATATCAAGAACTGAGATCGAAGAAACAAGAAAAAATCACCTCAGCCCCCCAAAATGCCATGGTCCAGATGACTTTACACCAGAATTCTATCAAACCTTCAAAAAAGAGTTTATACTTATTCTGCAGAGATTATTCCAAAAAATTAAGAAGGAAGTAGTCTTCCCCAACATGTTCTATGAAGCAAACATCACCCTGATACCAAAACCAGGACAAGACCTACGTAAAAAGGAGAATATCAAGACCAATTTCACTAATGAATATAGATGCACAAATTCTCAATATAATCCTATCCAATAAACTATAGCAACATATTAAAAAAAATTCATCACAATCAAGTAGCTTTCATCCCAGGGTTGCAATGCTGGTTTAACATATAAAAATCCATAAACATAATTCACCACATCAATAGAAGAAGAAAAAAAAGCTGACATGATGCTCTCACTAGATCCAGAAAAAGCATTTGATAAAATTTAGTATTCTTTTCTAATTAGAACACTTAAGAATATACACACAGGTGGCACATTTCTTAAACTGATTGAAGCTATCTATTAAAATAACAAACCCATAGCGAGTACTATACGGAATGGAGCAAAACTGTAAGCTTTTCACTTAGGACTAGAACCAGACAAGATGGTCCTTGATCACCACTACTATTCAATATAGTGTGCAAGTTCTAGCCAAAACAATCAGGCAAGAGAAGGAAATAAAGGGCATCCAAATGGGTACAGAGGAGGTCAACCTCTCTGTCTTTGCCAATGGTATGATCTTAGAGTACCCCAAAGACTCAAACACAAGACTCCTGGAAGGGATCAAAAAATAGTCAAGTCACGGTGCTGAAGAGGAGGGTGCAGTTTTAAAGAAGTCCATCCTCAAGGTTCGTAGAGACTGAGATAGCACTGCTGGGAGGAGTCAACACTTGATCTACTCCTTTGAAAATGGTTGGAAGTCCAGGAAAGGCAGCCGAGAAACAGCATGGATAAGTTGGGGTATACCTGATCATGATGCATTTATAAGGAAGGAAATCAAGACTGCTAGGGTATTCATTTCAGTGAGAAGTGATTCTTGATGGCCCTTAATAAGGACTTCCTACTAAAAGTCTCAGTAAGAGTCATGGTGTAAACTCCCTTACTTCAGAGAACATGAACACCTTTGTTGTAAAGATCATAGCTTCTACTCTGAGATGGGAGACATTTGAACAGCAGATGGCATTCCACTCCTCTTCTAAAATACTCCAGTTTTGCAGTTTTGCTCCCCTTCTTGCAACCCTCCACTGTGGGTCTCAGGGTGCAACCTGGACTTTTAAATGTGGCTGATAAGGCACTGTGTGACCCTCTTTCACTTGTGTCACTCCCTACTTGTCCTTCAGCCACAACACACACAAGAACACAAAACCAGTGATCCAGCTACATTGCAAACCTCCCCAACATAACTTTTGCTACAATCGTTTCCCACTACCCTTTTCCCCAAACTTCCTGTCTTAGTTTAAAAAGGTTACTACCCCCAGAAAACACATCCTGACCATTAAACCTGAGTTAAGGGTCCCTAACACTAACATTTTATAGTCCTATCATATGTACCCTATAGTCCTGTGATATGTACCGTATCATAACATGTTCCATCTGGTCTTAAGCACCTTGAGGATGACAATTTTGTTCACTTTTGAGACCAGTATACTTAGCACAGTTGCTGATAGCTGAGAGTAGGAGCTATGGGTGTGTTTATTAAATGATCAACTTTATTGACTTTAAATCAATCAACTTTACATTTTTATATTCATCCCCCCTTAACGCTGATGAAATAATCGTCATAAATGCATTTATCTCAATTTTTTGAGTCTATTTTCTTCACACACACAAAAAAGATTTCCAATGTAAATGAATTTTTGCAAGTAAATTCTCTTCTGCTTGTGATTAGCAACAATGAGAAAATTCTAGCAGTCTAATTTAACAGAAATATGTTTAGCTGCTACATAGTAGATTATAATGTACGTGCAAATTCACTTATTCAATTTAAACACCCGAACATTTCTCTAGATTATTTCTAGATTAATGCTGTCTATTAGCAATACCTGATTAAATTTAAAATGTATGCTAGGAATTTCTTCTTTTTTTTTTTTTTAATCTGTTTCAGGAAGAAATAAGCCAATGTTTATTCCTTATCCCAGCCAGACATAAAAATTTCCATATGTTAACAATAAGAAACAACAATCCCCAGACAGAAACAAATTGCCTTAGTGGTAAGCAGATTTCAAGCATGAGTTTTCCAAATCTAGTTGCTTTCCAATTTTAGTGCATTTATCAGCTATTTTTTTTTTTTTTTTTTACTTCAGATTAACTTGAGGGTATAAACGATTAGGTTACAATGTTGGCGTTTGTTAGGTAAAGTCCTGTTGTAGTTGTGTCCTGCACTGAGAAGGTCTGCCACAGGCCCTTACATTGTGAGCTATTGTTAACAGGGTATTTTCTACAACATAAAAATTAAAAGTAGACTGAAGTTTAATGTGAAAGCTTGGTGTGGAGGGAGGTAAGTTCAGAGCTCTGTGACAAACTCAATCTATTGGTTACCATTGTATGGTTCTCTTAGGTTTTAATTCCAGAGCCTTATACTGTCCATTTACATTTCATCTGGTTTCCTGGACCAGATTATTGCTCCTCTTCTTCAGGGACTCACCCCATTCTGAGACTATGAGACTTGGAAAGGAAGTTAGTACGACTGCAGCGAAGATAATATTCCCCCATTCTGTGAGAGGAGAACCATTTCTTCATTTGCCAGCTTGTGTAGAGAAATTGTCTCTTTTCTTTTTTCTTTTTCTTTTTTTTTTTTTTTTTTTTTTTTTTTGCAGTTTTGGCCAGGGGCCAGGCTTGAACCCACTACCCCCAGTATATGGGGCTGGTGCCCTACTCCTTGAGCCATAGGCGTCACCCAAACATCATCTCTTTTCAGAGAGGAGAATCAGTGTTCATCTTAGGGCTCAGAATAAATTGTGTTTGCCATTCTGCTAATACAGAAGTCCAGTTTAGCCCAAATCTTCCACGCTGGCTTGACACCCTTCCCTGTGCTTTGGGAACCACTGATCTTTACCAACACGCAGCCCGTGTCGTTGTCTACTCTAGTTCTACTGCAGGAACCTGTTCACGTTCATGGACCTGCATGAGATCAGTGAGTCGTCACACTGACCTTCTGAGGTAGAGCTGTACCATTGACAACTGAGAGAAATAAGGCAAGGGAGGAACACAGACCATGAAAGAGACAGTATCAGGGGCAGGGACATTGTTTCAGGAAAGTCAGCAACCAGTGCATGGCAGGCAGGGACATTGTCCTAGGAAAGTCAGCAGCCAGTGCATGGCAGGCAGGGACATTGTCCCAGGAAAGTCAGCAGCCAGTGAATGGCAGGCAGGGACAGGGGCAGGGACATTGTCCCAGGAAAGTCAGCAGCCAGTGCATGGCAGGCAGGGACAGGGGCAGGAGTGGGGCAGCATGTGGAGGAACCTTCTGTGCACTCTCTGCACTTCACAGCACCAGGAGCACTTAACTGTACCTGCGGGCATTCTAAATCATTCTGTCCTTAGATGATGGCACACATCCTCTACTGAGTTCTTTCTAACTATGCTAAAATTACTGTAGCTCTTTTTAAGCCCACAGTAAACCAGTTAAAACCTCTCCTCTCTTCTCCTGTCCTCTCCATTCTCCTCTTTCCCCACTGACCACCTGCCCAGAACTTCCTTTCCAAGACACACAGCTCCACCCCCAATCATACCAACTCCTCCTTTTCACCCATACCTCAGTCAGTGACCTTTCATTCACTGTCACAATCCACCCTACAGTGGCTCAGGGTCCCACACCCTAGGCAAGCCTCTAAACGTTCCCTCTCATGGGCACAGGGCCCATCTGGAATAGAAAGAGAAAGTTCTAACCTTTTCCTTCCCTCTCAGGCCAAGAATGCTCAGTTTCCAGGGAAGGGGTGGCAGCAAAAAGGAGCACAAGAAAGAGGGGTGTATGCAGTAGGCACTTTTTCTTCTAGCACTATCATACAGGAATATTCTAAACAGTTTTCCTCCAATCAAGCCACTTAAGGCAAGGAGCCGTGGACAGGATTGTTCTTAGTTTGTTTTTCAGAGCTTCTCCACACTGATACAGTTCTAGCTGTTTGGGGAATATATTTTGACTGAACGTGTTACAAACCCTACTCACCCCACACTCAAACCCCCTCTTATCTCCTCACACAACACACCCAAGCACAACTCTCAGAATCCTAGCCAGCACTGGATGCTCACTGAATGCTTGCTGCAAGATAAAATCTCTTCCCCCTCTCCATTCTCTGTAGACTTTTCTGTAGCCAAAGTCACTGGTTTCAGGATTACATTGAATTGGGGGCTGCTCCGGAGATTTCTAGGCTCAGCTTAAGAGGGATGCTTATATCAGAACTTCAGAGAACACTCCATCACTATCCCTTATCACCAACAAACAACAATTAAGTAAAACTAATAGAAGCTACAGCTAGGAGAGAGTCTCTCTAAGGAGTAGCCACTATTCAGTAAAACCCTCCAGCAAACTACATGGTATCTTGAGGGAAGTTATCACTAGAAGCATTTGAAGCTTAAGGTACGCAACAGCACCAACAAATTTCAAACTCAGCCAAGCTATGAACTAGATAAACACAAATCACAGGACAAAAGGCTTCTGAAGGGGAGTCTCAGGGAAACTTGCCCTTTTCCAGTAGGTTGGATTGCTGAAAAGATCAACTCACAGTTATGGTAGATTAATAAGAGAAAGGTTTATTTCCAAATACCATGCACATGGGGGGAACCACAAGAATGGTGTCCCAAAGTTTTAGTGATAGTAAGTGGTTTTTTAAGATGCCTTTTAGAAGGGAGGAAGGAGAGAAACTGGAAAGTATACGTGCAGCAAGTGGCTGCTCAAGGGGGATAGGTAGATGGGGGGAAACAGATTGATTAGTAAATTAACCTGAGCTACAGGTAGTGTGCTTCCAATGGCCTTAGGGCCAGGTCTATTAGCATGTGATAAGGAGTCTAGATGCCCTTTAAGACTTTGGGTAAATACATGAATGTTTTCCTTCAAAATTTCCTGATTATGAATAGCCTTTAATTCAAAATAATCTTTATACCAAGGAATATTTTGGGATGAAACTTTCTTAGCTCCTTCACTTCCTTGGCTGGTGGCCATAGCTTAGTGAGTAGGGTGCCAGTCATATACACTAAGGTTTTTAGGTTCGAGCCTGGCATTGGCTTGCTAAACAGCAATGACAACTGCAACCAAAAAATAGCCAGGCATTGTGGTGGGCGCCTATAGTCCCAGCTACATGGAGCCTGAGGCAAGACAATTGCTTAAGATTTTGAGGTTGCTGTGAGCTGTGACACCACAGGGTAACATAGTCAGACACTGTCTAAAAAAAAAAAAAGAAATAAATAAAAGGCTCCCTTACCACAAGGACAAACTCATCACGCATTTAAAAAAATAAAGATTATTACCTACTGTCTGCACGAAAAGATCATGTCAAGATCCATGTGGTGCTGTGTCTTACTGTATCTAATCAGATGGTACTTAATTTTAATTTAATCCATCACTGATGATGTTCACTTTGAAGACTTGATTATGGAGCTGACTATAAAGTTGCTCAATTTCCATTTGAAATTCATTGTTCTCATCAAACTTTTAATAACTTTAGTTATAAGAATATCTGTATTCAAACTTGGTGTCCTATTTTTATTCAATAGATAATAATCTTAATTTTCTTGTTGGGAGCCCTTTCAAGTTTCTTCTTTCAATCTTTTCACAAGTCAGCATCATTTCTTAAGCACTTCTTTGCTTTTAAATAAGTTGTAAAAGGCTTTTCTTATATTGTTCTCTGCAAAAATTCTAGGATCAACTAATTTTCAGCACAGCCTACTTTCTTTGACTGGATAATGGTAACCTAGAAGCAACAGTCTAGGACAGGGTGGGCAAAATGATGGCCTGAGATATAATGCTTTTTTTCCATTTTCTTCACTGTAAGAAAGATGGAGAAAGTGAGTCCCTGTTCAGAATGAGCCTAACATACCACATCTGTATAAATCATCATCCTACTGGAAAGAATTGCTTAAAGGGTAAGGTCTCATCTCAGACAGGCATGAGAAAATGAGAGGCCAGGCCAAAAGTATGTTGAGAAGATTTATCATTTTGTTCTGTATCTCTTAATTCTTTTAAATGCTGTCCATTAAGTGAGCTGAATTTGGTGGATTTCTGTTGAAATGGTTAAAAAAAACAGAACTAGATTGTGGGTATATCATGAAAGTCAGGGCATAGAAACCATTCTACAACTGCCTAACTTCTGCATGTTGTAGGCATGTGATAATGTGAATGCATAATCACAAACAGGTCATTTTCATTCATTTGTCTAGCTTGGGACAAATTCATTTACCTAAAGACTACAATATAAATATATTGCAAATATTTTTTTCCTTCTTTATTCTCTTGGCTCTATTTGGTTTCTGCTTCTGAAATTCTTATTATGTAAAAACTGAAATTAATGTACCTGTTGATCAGGTCTTAACTTTTCTCTCTCAATTTAGTATTTGTTTGACTTCTGCAAGAATTTCACAAATTTATTTATTTATTTATTTCACACAAATTTGTTTTTAACGTTTTTTGTTTTGGGGTTGCTTTGTTGTTGTTGTTGTTTTGTTTTTTTGGTTTTTGGTTTTTGTTTTCTTTTTTTTTATGGCCGTGGCTGGGTTTGAACCGGCCACCTCCAGCATATGGGGCCAATGCCCTACTCCTTTGAGCCATAGGCACTGCTCTATTTTTAATGTTATTATGTTAGCTTTCGACTATAAAAAAATGTTGTTCTAGTGTCTCCATCATCCTTCAAACTGTGGTAGTTCTATTTTTCTATGTCATTGAAATCTTGCTTTACAATGTACTATATTCTCCATTCTTCTTTCAGAAACTAATATACTGTATTCTCTAACATCTCAGGAGTAACAGATTAAGATTTTGGGGGGGAAATCTTTGGTATTTTTAAGATTAAATTGCTAATTTTTGATATTTGATGATGTTTCTCAGCATAAATATTTAATGAGAAGATATTTATCCTGTATTTGAAATTAAATGAGTCCTTCAGGTAGTATGTGGATTTCTGTTCAACTCTTCCTTGCACAGCTGAAGAAGAAAGGAACTGTTTAGGTCAGCTGTAGTTTTACTTTGCTTAACCAGAGATTAAGAATATTAAGCAGAGTAAAGAAAAAGAGAAGAAATGAAAGTAACGTGCAGCTGTCACAGATACATCGGTAAATCTAAGCCTCAATTTGGGTTGGGTATTAGCACCTGATGGCCAGCCTGGAAGGTCTTCTGCTTCTCTAAGTGGTACAAGTAATGCCACTGGGATCCAGCTATGCAGGGGCCCCTTGACTTGGCACCCTGTCTGTACTATGTATACAATAGAGGAAGTGCCCAGTATACAACGTTGGTGGAATCCTGAATGTGGTGAATTATTTTGGCTGTTGGGAGGTCAGATAGTCTTTGCTTTTATTGTAGTTGCCCTGCCATACCATATTCTCCTTATTTGCCATTTGGAACTGCTAGTATTGGTGAAATTCTACTGGCGTTGATACTTGCAATGAGGAGGGTGTCTGTGGGAGGTGTTCTGCTGAAGATGAAAGAAGATGTCTCCCCTACGCCCTTCTTGGCTAAGCACACTTTTGCTTTGCATGAGGCAAATGGTGCCTTGGTCATCTCTGCTCTCAATTAAATCTTCCCTACAAAACAATTTTCAAAATTCCTTTAGTTAATGACAAGTGGAAATCCTAGTTTCTAATACTAATGCATATTTTATTACAAGGTATTATATGCTTTTGCTCTTTTTTAAGTAGAATTAAGAGGATGAAGAGGTAAATGTAAAGAGTCTAAAATATCACCTGAATTGATTATCCTCAGTTTTTCTAAATGCAAAAATCAAACATGCAATTTTAATAAATTTTTTTGAGACAAAGTCTGTTGCCCCAGGCTAGAGTGCTGTGGCATTACCCTGGCTCACAGACACTTCAAACTCCTGAGTTCATGTGATCCTCCTCTCTCAGCCTCTTAGTAGCTTGGACTTCAGGCACCTGCCACAACACCCTGCAAGGCTGGTTTTGAACTGCAGGGCTCAAGGGATCCTCCTGCCTCAGCCTCAAGAGTGCTAGGATTATAGGTATGAACAAGACACTGGCCAGTTTTATTAAGTCTTTATTATAGGTATTTGATTATTGGCATAAATAACCTAAGACCACTAGTGAACTATACTCTCTGATGGTATGCATATGGTTAAATTAATTCCTGAGCAGTCCTGTAACTAACATATGCTGGGAATGATAGAATATAGAATATAATAACTCTATGAGATAATAAATAATAATTTCAAAACTGAGAATACCAAAGTTTTAGAGTAAATGAGTCTTTTTAATGTGCCCTTCTATACAATTAAGTTTTCTCTATTCACTAAAAATCCCCCAAAAGGCTAATTTATCATATAGTCATTATGAAATCTTATTTATAATAGGACGTTAGCTCATAGGAAGAATTAAATATATATGGTTATTTTCTGAAGACGAAAAAGATATACATTTATTTTTACTAGGACATAGCACATGAAGTGTTTAACGTAGTAGATGAAACTAATATTATGATAATTTTTACATTTTCTCAGTACAAAGTGTTGCATAACATTAATTTCACATACAAAAGAAATTATAATGTTGCACCCAGATCTCGAAATCCCCCACAAAGACCACCAAGGAGCCGAATCCGATGCAAAAGCAAAACAGCCATTTTATTGCAAGCTCGAGCTTGGGCCCCTGGGGTCTCCATTACAACAGATCTGAGCCAGGAGCCCAGAGCTCTGGAGCAGGGGCGTTTTATGGTCCCACACAGTGGGTGGGCATGCACAGCTTGAAACAAAGGCTGCGCTTCTGGATTGGTTAGGTGGGGGGGGGGGTGTCCCTGATTGGTGGGCAGTTGTCTCATGATTCGGGAAATTGCCTGGGCTTGCCTGGAAGGTGAAACTTACTGAGTGAAATGGCGGGCGATGGGGGGAGCGAAACTTAACTACTAAGATGGAGCTGGTCTGGTTCTTTCAATAACTCCATTCAATAAAATATAATGATATGTTTACATTCATTTAAAGAGGCTTTAATTTTTGCTTCTAAAATAGTAAGTTAGACTATAATTAAAAGTAGGTTTTAAGTGGAAAAATTTCTACCTCCTTTTCTCCAATTATACAATAAACAATAAATCTTTACAAACTAGTGATAAAGATAATAAACTCTATAATTTAAAAAATGAAAATATATACTGGGAACTATAGGTATTGCAGCTTCACTCACCCTGATATAAGTAATTTAATTGAAGAAAACTTAAAAAACACCAAGCTTTCCTTGTAGATAATACCAATCAATATACAGTTTTAAAAATTTGGAAGAGACTTACATTAGTCCTCTACCATATCCCCATCCTCGGCTACCCATTAAGAATTTTCAAAAAACACGACGTCCGAGAAAAAAACCAAAAATACAGAAATGACTTTTCAGCAACAAAACAGAGATTAATTTTTAGATGTAGAAATGTGAAGGGATCTGATACAAAATAGTATTATGTTTGTTAAATTAAAAAATTAAGTATAAGAAGTAAATGTTCGAAAGGTCAATAGCTACTCATAAAAACTTTATCTTCAACTTTATTTTTAATAGCAATTAAATCATATAATTATATTTATTTATTGACACCTGCATAACTTTAATTGATTCTCTGGTAATTTTTCAAAATTTCTCATTCCACATGGAATCCTGTGATCTTTCTTCAGTAACATTTTATAGTTTGGAAAACAAACCTCAGGTGGCAGAGCAAGATGGCAGACCAGAAGGATGATTCAGCTGAGCTCTCCTAGAATAACTGGGAAAATGACTGGGAAAAGAGAGAACCTCACCATTCCTCAGGGACACAGGGACCTTACCCAGAATCAGAGATCATTGAGCACAGCAGGAGGTGGTGAGCTGGATACAGTGTATAATCCCAAGGGGTGGAAATCTGATGAATTAGGCAAGTGATTGCAATTGGTTAGCTTTGGCTGGCTGCCCACAGAGGCCCAGGATGGCAGGAAACCTTTCCAGATTTTTCAGTTGTTGGGGTAAACTGTGAGTTGCATGGAAAGCTTGGAAGAGTGGGAGGACTCGAAGTATACAGCAACTAAATTCGAAAGCTGATTGGAGAGGATTTGCTATAGGTTTGATGGCTGATGAGGCAGCCATACTGAGAAGGTCTTGGCAGGCAGGGGGCTGCCATTGGGGGAAAGTCCAGAGAAAGTCTTAGCAAGGGTCTAAAGCACCACTGTCTTAATTCTGCCTGCTAGGATCAGATATCCACTCTTGGGACACAGTGAGGGACTCCCACACCCCACGGAAACTGGTATCAGGGGACAATGTGAGACCTGCCCCTGAAGGATTCTTGTGAGCATTAAGATCCCAACTCATCAGGTTCTGAATGCTGAAGAAATAATCAGGCCATCACTAAAGGCAACTATGTTTAGAATAAGACCATAGAGGCTGCTGGCTGCGCTGTCTCCTAAAAAAAAAGCACAGCACCACCTAGTGTCCTGGGGACACATTGCAACATACTATCATCAAGAGCAAGAACTTCTGTTTCAAACAAAGGAGGCAGTGAGAAGGAAAAGGAGGATAAGGAGGGAAACAAGAAGAAAGAACACATAAGGAGGAACCAACAACAACAAAAAAAATTCAGGCAACAAGAAGAACCAGACCAGAGGGACTCCCCCAAGGGACCATGAGGCAGCTACTGCAGAAGACTCCACCTGTAAAGAATTAACTTCACAGAAAGGAGATTTAAAATACGGATAAAGACAATAAAATAAATGGATGAGAAAATGGAAAGACAGAACCAAAATTGAATGAGAAATATATAGAATATAGAAAGGATATGGTGGAAAGAATACAAATGAAAGAGACAAGCAGGCAAAGTAAAGATGCAGTAAAAAGTATCAAAAATAGGTTAGACCATGGAAAGAACCTCAGAACTAGAGGATAAAGTTTTCAAGTTAACCCAGGTAGTTCAAGAGGCAGAAAAGAAGAGAGAAAGAACAGAACAGGAGCTCAAAAAACATCATGAAGCACTGAAATATACAAACAATAGGGATTCCTAAAAGGGAAGAAAATTGTCCCAAAAGAATGGAAGCCTTACTGGAGACCATAAGAAAGGTAAACTTTCCAACTTTTGCTAAAGACCCCAACACACTCCTTTCAAATGGATATTGAACCCCACTCATCTCAACTCAAACAGAGCCTCTCCACGACACGTTGCAATGAACCTATCCAAAATCAGGATGAATGAAAAAAATTCTGCAAGCAACCAGGAGCAAGTGCCAACTGACCTATAGAGGCAGAACCATTAGGATGACAGAAGACTTTTCAACTGAAAATTTCCAAGCCAGAAGAGCAACATCATCCACTTGCAACATTCTTGAACAAAACAATTTCTAGCCCAGAATTTTGTGTCCTCCAACTAAGCCTCAAAATTGATGGAGAATCAAACCTTTTGCAAATATACAAGCACTGAGGAAATTTGTCATGACAAGGCCAGTCTACAGGAAATACTTAGACCTATTAACAACACAGACTACCAAAATGGACCACCAACAAAGTTAACACCCAGAAACTAATGGTCAAAACATAGCTTCCACAATGGTGCAAAGAATAAAACTACACAACGGACTTTCATGTAATATGATGAATAGAACTCCACCACACTTATAAATTCCTTTAATAAATGTCAATGGTTCTGGGGGCAAGACATGATTGCAAGAGGGACTTTACCTAACAAATGCAATTAGTGTACCTGGCTTATTGTACCCTCAATGAATCCCCAACAATAAAAAATAATAATAAAAATAAATAAATGTCAATGGACTGAATTCACCACTGAAGGGGCACAGGCTGCCTATTGGATAAAAAAGCACGAGCCATCCAAATGCTGTTTCCAAGAGCACACACCTGGTGTTGAAGGGCATATGAAGATTCAGTGCTAAGGAATGGAAAACAGTATTGTAAGCACAGAAATCAGAAGAAAGGTGGGAATGCAATCTTATTTTCAGATACAAGTGGATTTAAAGCAACTAAAGTTATGAAAGACCAAGGAGGACACTTTATACTAATGAAAGGAACAATTCAACAATAAGACATTTCAATTTTACGTATTTATGCACCCAAAGTAATTGATCCCAGATTTACGAAACAGACCCTGATGGGTCTGAGCAATATGATTTCCCATAGCACCATAATAGTCCAGGACTTTAACACGCCTCTGACAGAAATGGACAGATCTTCTAAACAGAAACTAAACAAAATGCAAAGGACATAAATGTGACACTAAAGCAAATGGGATTAATGGACATATACAGAACACACCATCCCAAAGCTAAGGAATCTACATATTTCTCATTAGCCCATGCTACATACTACAGAATGAACCACATCTTAGGATATAAATCAAACCTCAGCAAAAATAAAATAGAAGTTACAACTTGTATCTTCTCAGGACAGAAGGCAATAAAGGTGCAACTCAATTTCAACAAATATTGTGTCCTTGATTACCTTCAATTCCCTTCACAGTAGCTTAAAAAAAAAAACAAAACATAAAATACCTACAAATATACCTAACAAAGGAGGTAAAGGACCACTATTTAAAAAATCATGAAACCCTAAGAAAAGAAATTTCCGAAGATATTAACAAATGGAAGAGCATACCTTGCTATGCCTGGGAAGAATCAATATTGTCAAAATGTCTATAGGCCAGGCATGGTGGCTCATACCTGTAATCCTACCACTCTGGGATTTGATGAAGGTGGATTGCTTAAGCTCATGGTTTTGAGACCAGCCTGAGCCAGAGTGAACTCTGTCTCTAAAGCAACAACCAGGCGTTGTGATGGGCAACTATAGTTCCAGCCACCTGGGAGGCTGAGCCAAGAGAATGGCTTGAGTTCAAAAGGTTGAGGTTGCTGTGAGCTATGACACCACTTCACTCTACAGATTGTGACAAAGTGAGAATCCCTATTCAATAAATGCTACTAAGAGAACGAGATACCCACATGTAAAAGACTGAAACTGGACTTGCACCTTTCTCCACTCAAAAAGGCAAAGAATAAAATACTATTCAGCCACTAAAATTGATTCAAGATGGATAAAAGATCTAAATCTAAGGTGTGAAACAATAAGAATCCTCAAAGAAGCTGTGGGGAAAACAGTTGACATTATCAGCCTGGGGAAGGACTTTATGAAGAAGACTTCCATGGTAATGGCAACAAAAACAAAAATGAACACGAGACTTAATTAAATTGAATAGCCTTTGTACAAATAAGGAGACAATAGCCAACACAAATTGACAACCATCAGAATAGGAAAAGATATTTGCAACTTATCAATCCGACAAAAGCTCAATAACGATGATCTATAGAGAACTCCAATTAATCAAAGTGAAAAAAGACAACAATCCCTTACATCAATGGGAAAGAGAGATGAATAGAAACTTCTCTAAAGAAGATAGACAAATGGCAAAAAAGCTTATGAAAAAATGCTCATCATCCCTAATTATCAGAGAAATGCAAGTCAAAACCACCTTAAGATATCACCTAACCCCAGTCAGAATGATCCACATCACAAAGTCTCAAAACTACACATGCTGCCGTGAATGTGCAGAGAAGGGAACACTTTTACATTGCTGGTGAGACTGCAAACTAATACCTTTTGGAAGAAAGTAGGGACAATCCTCAAAGAACTCAAACTAGACCTCCCCTTTGATCCTGCAATCCCATTACTGAGCACCTACCCAGAAGAAAAAAAAATCACTTTATCATAAGGACATTTTCACTAGACGGTTTATCACAGCACAATTTACAATTACCAAAATGTGAAAACAACCTAAATGCCCACCAATCCAGGAATGGATTAATAAGCTGAGGTATATGTATACCATGGAATACTATTCAGCCACTAAAAACTACAGAGACTTTGAATCATTTGTATTAACCTGATGGAGTTGAAACACATTCTTCTTAGTAAAGCATCACAAAAATGGAGAAGGAAGAATCCAAAGTACTCATTCTGATGTGAGGACAATTGATGACTTAGTACATGGTCTGAGGGGAGGAGGAGAATGAGGAGTAGAGACAGGGAAGGGGGGGTGGAGGATCACAGTGTGTGACACACCTCTTAGACACAGGACACAACCATAAAAGGGACTTTGCCTAACAAATGCAATCAGTGGAACCTGGTTCTCTGTACCCTCAGTGAATCATAAACAACTTAAAAAATTTTTTTGACTTGGCGCCTGTAGCTCAGCAGTTAGGGTGAAAGCCACATACATGGGGGCTGGTGGGTTCAACCTGGCATGGGCCTGTGAAACAACAATAACAACTACAAAAAAAAAAAAAATTATATATATGCTGGGCATTGTGGCAGTTGCTGTAGTCCCAACTACTTGGGAGGAGGAGGCAAGAGTATTGGTTAAGCCCAAGACTTGGAGGTTGCTGTGTGCTGTGATGCTACAACACTGTACTGAGCATTTTGAGACATAGTGAGACTCTGTCTCAAAAAACAGTTGTTTACTCTTTTTTTAGTAAATAATATCACTTCTTACTAAAATTTCATTATAGGAAATTAAGAAAACCATCTTATTTACAATAGCATCAAAAAGAACAAAATACTTATGAATAAATTTAGCCAAGAAGGTGAAATTTGCAGGTGAGTTTGCACACTGAAAACATAAGACATTGATAAAAGAAACTGAAGGCACAAATAAATGGAAAGATAAAATCCTATGTTCATGAATTGGAAGAATTAATATTTCTAGGATGTCTCTACTACACAAAGGGATGCACGGATTCAGTGAAATCCCTATCAAAATTCTGATAACATTTTCCACAGAAATAGAAAAACCCATCCTAAAAGTTGTGAGTAATCACAGAAGACCCAGCATAGACAAAGCAATCAGGAGCAGGAAAAACTCAACATAGGAGGCATCACACATCACACTGCCTGGTTACAAAATACACTACAAATATATCAAAACAGCTTGGTATTGACATAAATACAGGTAAAGTGACCAACAGAATAGGATAGAAAGCCCAGAAATAAACCCACACATTTTCAGAAAATTGATTTTTGATAAAGGTACTAATATCACACAATGGGGAAGGGGCAATCTCTTTAATGAATGATGTAAAATCTGAAAATCCAGGATTAGAAGATAGAATTTAATTGCCTATGTATCATCATATATAAAAATCAATAAAAATGGGTTAAAGACTTAAATGTAAGATCTGAAACTATAAAACTACTAAAAGAAAATAGAGATGAAAATCTCTGTGACACTGGTCTAGGAAATGATTTCTTGGATATGATCCCCAAAGCACAGGCAACAAAGCAAAAACAGAAAAAGGCAATTGCATCCTACTGGAGTCACCTGGGAGCTCTAAACAGCTAGAACCCTGGGTCGCACCTCAGAAGATTTAGATTTAATAGATTTGCGTGCAACCTGGACAGGGGGAGTTGGAAAAATTACTCAAGTGTTTCAATTGTGCAGCTGAGGTTGAACACCCCTCCTCTGTCCCCATAATCCTCACCTTTGCGTGCATGTTGAAATCATCTGGGGCACTGCATAAACTTCTGAGTCTAAGCTTCTTATTTAACTCAACTGGAGGACAGACTGGTATATGAGGATTTAAAAATTCCCTAGATGATTCTAGTGTGAAGTCAAGTTAGGAATCATCACTTTATCCCATGTATTTCCTAGAAATTAGTAATTACAGCTAAAGATTGGATTGCATGCATGTTTTATTATATTTTATATTTCTATATTACATAATTTAATTTAATAATGAGTCAGAATGAAATCTCTGTGTTTTGCTGAGTTTTGTTCCATGTAAGCCTAAATTGAAATTCTTCCCTTATGCATGATATTTGATTTTCTTTTTAATAAAAGTCCTCTAAACCAGGCTTCTCCTTAATCCTTAACAGATAAAATCTTTCTCCTGTCATGTGAAAGTATATAGGCTCTTCCTACAGGCACTAGTTACCTGTGAGTCCCCAGTGTCAGGACCAAATATAATTTAGAGCTAGGGATTAAGCTGGACATCCTTGTATAAAACCTGTAAACTTTAGGACATAATCTCAAAATGGACAATTTTCTGATATTTCAGAATGATAATGGAGAAACCATCTGTAACCAAGGTTAGTAAAAACAGACTTACAATAAGAAAACAAGCACCAAGCATCACAGCTTTCATTTTAACATCAAGATCTCTGGGGAATTGTACTGCAAAGTTGTCAGCATCTGTAAATGCCTCTCTGAACATCTGAGACCACTTCTTGGTAATCTTGCCAACCACAGTTTTTTCATCAAGAGATGTAACCTAAAGAACAACAACAACCAAATACCTATAAGAAAAAATACAACGTTGGAGTAAAATGACACAAATATTGTAGTAAAATTATGTACTATATATAATAACAGTGTGTTTATTTAACTTTTGTTTTACATTAATATAGCAAAAAATTATTTTAATTGATCCAAAACAATTGTGGTAGAAAAGGATACAAACTAAGAAATGTTTCTTTGATAAAATTTCTAAAGCTATCAGGATGGTACTAAATAAAACCCCTAGTAGATTTCTACCTTAAGAGCAGCACAGATAGTTTACACATGATGAAAATTTAAATGTCATGAAAAGGCTCACAACCACTCACTGTCAGTAGGAACACATAAACTCCTGAGAGTCTAGAAAGAAAAGATTGGGAGTTAGGAGTGAAGGAAAATAAGCAAGATGTAAATTGATGGGTTGCCCCAGGTTAAGGGTGGAGTAAAATTAGATAACTAGTAGAGTGTGAAGAATATAACAAAAGATGTGTAAAGAAAAAAAAAGAAGCTCCAGTGTAAAAATCTTCTTTTTGTATTATTATATATATATAATTGTAAACTTGTAAGCACTCTGCCTGAGGAAGGCCGACTGTCATCACACAGGACTGAAGACTGCACCCTGACAAAAACATCTAGCCAACTGGGCAGGCAGGGGCTGAACACAGCCAACCCATGTACATGTAAGGTTATGTCAACCCAAGATGGAAGTATTTTTTTTCAAATTTGAACAAGGTAAGACATATATGTCTTAATAACAGCCTCTGAAGCCTTTGCCTTAGGTTAGTATCAACTAAATAAATGTGGGCAAACTAAAATCATTGGTTCATTTTGAGTGTTGGTAGGTGGATTTTTTTTTTTTTTTTTTGAGACAGAGTTTTCCTATGTCACCCTCAGTAGAGAGCTGTGGCATCATAGGTCATGGCAACCTCAAACGCTTGGCCTTAAACAATTCTCTTGCCTCAGCCTCCTAAGTAGCTGAGATGACAGGCACCCTCCACAACACCCAACTATTTTTTGGTAGTAGTTGTCATGGTTGTTTGGCAGGTCCGGCCTGGGCTCAAACCCACCAGCTCTGATTCATGTGGCTGACTCCCAAGTCCCTTGAGCTACAGGCACTGAGCTGACTTTTTTTTTTTTTTAGAGATTTGCCTTTGTTGGTGATGCTCATCATCTTTACGAGGAAGTGGGGATGACACTGATGTACAAACGTCTTGCCGTGGGACTCTCACCTGGCTGCACACACGCAGAGGTATAAATCTTTAACATTTTCACCTATATTTGTCCCATTTCTGTTTAGATATTATTCTAAAGCCAGCTTGGACCTTGTACTCTTCAATTACGTCAAGTACTCACAATGAATGCAGTATGAGCCTCAAGTGAGCTTTTCAGATCCTAAGTGGCACCCCCAAGTATCACAGTTTTTAAGATAAAATAAAAATATGCAGTTAACTAGGACAGAAAGGAGTCTCACGTATAATTTCAATGAAAAACCATGATCAATCCAACGATGTACTTTTTAAGGGGAGTTAATCTGGAAATTGAAAGGGTCAAAAGACAAAAAAGCACAGACAAAACACCCCACTGTAAAGTGAATCTGTCACTTGAAAAAAGAAAAAAAAAAAAACCCTGAGATTGGAACATAGTTTCACAGTAGCATAAGAAATCCCAGCATCTGGCTGAGGCTTTTGCACCAGCTGGCACATGTGGGGACAGCATTCCCGTGAAAAGTCTTCTCACCCTTCACGTGTCCTCCCACAGGCCCTCGTCTTATGTGCAAAGGTGATTTCAGTGAGGAAATAAGACCCACGACTACGAGGGTTAATGCCATCCACTCAGGCAAACCGACATATCCTTGACAAACTCTATAGATATGTGAGCACATATCATGTGGTAAAAATCAATTTCAGAGGTTTTAAGAAGAGATTTGAATTTTTGCCCCTAATCAAGAAGCATTTTGCCATTTGGTTTACATTCAAGACCTAGCTGGCTCATCACTCCCGGAAAGAAACTTTCTTCTGGATTAGGAAATTTCATAATGAGATCTAACATACACCGGTTTGCAAAGGCTTTTCAGTTTCTCTTGCCTTCACAGTCCCTGTCCATCCAGTGGGGTGAGGCCTGTTAGAGGGACATGAATTGGCCGAGGACAGGGCACTGGTCATGCAGTCCAGCTTTAATCCTGGCTGTGCTTTCATCTGCACAGTGTTCAATCGTGGCTGGGTCTGTGAGCATCAGTGGCACACACCTCTCCCTCTGGCTTACCCCTTGGTCAGTATTTTTGTTTTTCTGGATCAGTGTTCTACTTCACTGAGTGTTCTAGCTTCTACTGCTCTTCTTTGATGGTATCTTCCACTTGCGCTGATGCAGCCTGCCATTTCCTCGGGAGCCTGACAGTGCTACAGTAGAGGCCAAGAACTTTGTGTATTGTTGCTGTTGTTCTGCATCTGTTCTGCCTTTCCATACCCACAGAAGCTCACTCCCAGAAGCTCCACAGGCCCCCAGTGGGCTGAGAAAAGGCAGCAGCTGGAACCTAAATGAGCTATGGTGGATGGATTCTTAAAAATTCTGAAATAGTCGGGTGCAGTGACTAACACCTCTAATCCTAGCACTCTGGGAGGCTAAGGTGGGTGGACTGTTTGAGCTCTGGAGTTTGAGACCAGCCTGAGCAAGAGTGAGAGGCTATTTCTACCAAAAATAAAAAAAAGTAGTGGGGTGTTCCTGTAGTCAAGAAGCTGAGGCAAAAGGATTACTCGAGACTAAGATATCGTGAGGTTGTTGTGAGCTATGATGTCAACGCACTCTACCCATGAAGTCTGACGAAGTAAGACTGTCTGAAGAAAAAAACAATTCTGAAATAAATTTCTAGTGTGAAACTGTGATAGCATGGGTTACTGTTCATCAAATATTTGTTTCATTTTTCTTTCTGCTGTAGTCTGAAATATTTCCCTGTTCCTTCATAATTTAGCTTCATTGTGCCTTGTCTGACCAATGGAAAATAAATAGATGTGGCCTTAAACACAGCTAGATGGTTTGGTCTGGCTGTTGGTATCAGGTAATCGGCTCCTACAAACATCAGACTGAGGTACCCTCTGCTGCTACCCATTTAGGGTGAAAATAGATCTGCCCTGAGGCCAGTAGTAACCTAAATCATAGGTCGCTGCATGTAGAGAGGTCTGGTAAAATGTGGTTGACTCGCAAACAATAAGCTAAAGAGAAACTCTTGTTTTAAGCCACTAATAATTTGGGGAATTATTGGCAGGGAACTACTGAGGCAAAACAGATTTGGGGAAAATATTTACAAATCTGAAGAAAAAAGCAGAGTCACAGTCTTCTTCAATACTCAAATTATTTCTATAAAGTGACAAGAAAAAAGTAGACAATTTAATAGTAAAATATACAATGGCCATGAAGAGATAAAGCAAAGAAGAGCACAGACCAGTGCACAGTAATGTGGGGTAAGATGTTCAAAGTCCCTGAACATCAGAGAATCACGTCGTGAAGACGATCTAATCCCTTCTTACCATCTAGCACTTCACTAAGACACTACTGTTCAAAAGGCGCCAACAAATCATTCCCAAACAGAACACTCAATCCAAGATCGTGTTCAGTCCACTGTTGAGGAAGCTGGGTGCAGAATGCAAGGCCTCTAAAAGGAGAGAGCACAAAATCAGGCCAAGTGCAGGCCATTGGCAACACTCAGGGACAGCCAGGCTCCATCAGAGAACAGGTCACCATAGGGTCTTTTTCACTGGGACATTCTACTTAAACTATTGTTCAATTAGTTACCCCAATGGATCTTTCTTCAAAAGAGAACAATTAATGTTAATTAATTAACAGGATAATGAGTTTAATAGAATCTTTGGGTTATGTGTCATAATTATAGGCAGCAAACTCCAGAAGTCTTCACAAATTAGCTTTCATCACTTGCAGGTATGAAGATAATTTAACTCTCCACATATCTGTAGGATTTTTTATTTTTGCTGGACAACAATACCTGACTAATAGGCTATAAATGATACTGATTTATAATATAAAAATATGAGCTTTGTTATTTATTATGTTTATAGGCATTGATCACTTGAGTCAAGGTCAGGCTTAAATGACTAAAGGCAATTTTATTACATCAGCATGTGTCTACTTTATTCTAAAGAATTAAACGTATACACAGAAACAACTTTTACATGTGTTTGAAACTTCTAAAATTGAGTTATTTGGCTGATGTAAAGTAACAATAACTCCCTTGAAGACCAAGCCAACTTCTGAAAATGCCACACGCCTGCTTCTTCAATATGTTAAAGTGACAGCACGTCCAGAGAAACAGAAGCAAGTATCTGACTGCTCTTGACTGTGTCTTCCCCAGCAGTATTGCTGTGTGAGAAATCCTGCAGAGCAAGGCTGCAGAGTCAGCCAGAAGAGAGTTTTTACTTAAAGATAAAATACCACAGGTAATCTCTGCTTTCGCACTCATCAGCTTATTCATGATTCCCTACTCTGAATTTCTTTCTTCTTAAGGGCTAATTTACATTGGCTTGAGAATGGGGTCTGTATTAGTTCATTTTGCACTGCTGTGAAGAAGTACTGAGGCTGGATAATTCATAAACAAAAGAGATTTACTTTGCTCATGGTTCTGCAGAGTGTGCAAGAGACACGGTGTCAGGGAGCTTCAAATCTAGGCTGTCTAAGAGACATGGTGTCAGGGAGCTTCCAACCAAGGCACAAGGCAATGGGGGAACAGGTGTGTCACATGGCAAGAATGGGAACAAGGCTGGGGGGACACCTCCCACTCAGCCTCACCTTCAACACTGGAGATCAAATTTCAACAGGAGGTTTGCAAGGGACAAGTATCCAAACTATAACATTCCACCCTTTGCTTCCTAAAATCTCAAGTTCTTCTCATGCTGCAAAATATAATTATCCCTTCCCTATAGTTCCACATTAGCTCAAAAGTCCATAGTCTCATCTAAGACTCAAGACTAGTTCCTGACAGGTATGAGCCAGCAAGATTAAACCAAGGTGCCAAGATACAATGCGGCTGTAGGAACTTGGCAACATCCATTCCAAAACCTAGAGATTGGCCAAAAGAAAGAGAAAACAGAAATAAAACTTGGTTTTATTTTTATTTTTTGATGCTTAGAAACAACACTATTCCTTTACCATTCTGCATGTTGTTTGAACTCAGCTTCCCTGAGCTGAGATCAGGCATCAGCAATGCTGTGCTCACTCCAGAAGCTGTAGGAAGAATCTGTTTTCTGGTTTTTCCAGCTTCCAGAGCCACATTCCTTGCATTTTTGGGCTCATGTCCATGTCCTTGTCCTCCACCTTCAAAGCCAGCAGTTTGGGGTGCACTCTCTCTCTCTCTCTCTCTGCTTCTCTCTGCTTCCATCTTCATAGATTTATTTCTCTGCTGTGTCAAATCTTCTGGCCTCCCCTTTAAAAAATATTCTCTATCTACCTTTCACCTCGTTTTGAAATGGGGAGGAGTGGCTCACTATGATGCCTACTCTGCTCTTGAACTCCTGGCTTCAAGTGATCCTCCTGCCTCAGCCTCCCCAGTACCTGGGACTACAGGAGCATATGCCACTGCCTGGCCCCTCTTATGAGGACACTGGGGATTACATTTTGGGCCCTATAGAGAAAGTAGAACTATCTTTCCTTTTCAAGATCTTTAATAACATCTGCTAAACCCATTCTACAATATATGGTGACATTCACAGGTTTCAGGGTTAAGGACCTGGATGCTATTACAGGACCTTACTCAGCCTACCACAAGGTAGAAAGGCAGTGCTGTCCAACTCCATTGGCTACTTAAGGAATTTGTTTACTCAGGCAAATTCAACAATGAGACTTCGTTTTGGTTTTTTTTGAGACAAGATCTCACTCTATTGCCCTTGGTAGAGTACTGTGGTGTCATAGATCACAGTAACCTCAAAGTCCTGGGCCCAAATGATCCTCTTGCCTAAGCCTCCCAAGTAGCTGGGACTATATAACACCCAGCTAGTTTTTCTATTTTTAGTAAAATTTTTCTATTTTTAGTAGAGGTGGGGTCTCAGTCTTGCTCAGACTGGTCTCAAATTCCTGAGCTCAGGCAATCTATCTACCTCAAATGTGCTAGGATTACAAGCGAGAGCCACCATGCCCAGCTGAGACTTTTTTTAAAATTGTAGAAACATACGTATAAGATTTGCCGTTTTATTCATCTTCAGGGTAAAATCTGTAGCACTAAGTATATTCCCATTATTGTGTAACTGTCACCACCACCCATCTCCACAATGTGTCATCTGCCCAAGCTGCAACTGTACCAAGTAAGCACTAACTCGTCTTCTAACCTTGGAGAAGGAAAAAGCATCCTCATGGTAGTGAGTGAGTCCTGGCTCTGTCTACTGGAGAGCTGGTTGTTTAAAAAGTGTGGGACCTAAAATTAGCAAGGAAAATAATAGTTGAGGGTCACCACAACATGAGGAACTGTATTAAAGGGTCGCAGCATTTGGAAAGTTGGGAACCACTGGCCTACATGCTCCTAGAATGATACTTAGGATATTCTCAGTGGTCATCTCTCCTAGTCCTTTCCAGTACATGATTTGATCAAGATGCCTTATCTGACCTTTTCTCACTATAAAGAACCCTTATCTCTAACCCAGTGGTTCTCAACCTGTGGGTCGTGACCTCTTTTTAACAATGAAAGTACATAGCGGCATTAGGAAGGTTGAGAACAACAGCTCTAAATCATTGCTCAGCCCCACAAGGAAGGCTACTCGAGGACATGAGCTAACCACTCACTTGCCTGGCTTCCTACACAAATGATTCAGAAAACTAAATGTATACTTTCTTGATCCATTTTCCTTTAAGTCAAAAATTAAATACTTGATTATATAGATTCCATAAATAGGGGGAAATATCTTGCTAAGCTATTTTACATTACTGCCCTGATAACTGGTTACAGACCTCCTGAAGGCAACAGGGGTAACAACAGCTGGTA